>JAQLOM010000001.1:13445087-13457342 GCA_030068315.1 Chrysichthys thysi
ACATCAGGTGGCATCAAAAACACAAAATATTTCAGTGTGTACCAATTTTTTTCCCAAAATACAAAACCAATATTCAGACACAAGCTGGGGGAAAAATAGTTCACCCTATATTTTAGTTACATGCTACATATAGAAGCACCGTTAGCAGCAATAACCTAAAGAAAGGTTTTCTGTAAGAGTTTACTGATGTTTGAGAGCTGTTGTGTATGCATAGCTTACTTAAGATCCCACAAGAGAATCTCATTAGGGATAGACATGACCATTCCCAGACTCACTTCCTTCTTTAGCCATTCAGATGTTGATTTTGCAGTGTACTTGGGATTGTTGTCCTGTTACATGACCCAGTTTCAGCTAAGCTTAAACTGCTGGCCAGATGGCCTCAAGTTTGTCTCAAGAATATTTCTGGTATCAAGTAGAGGTCATCATTATTGCAGTGACTGCAGTTTTCTGGCCCTATGGCTGCAAAACAAGAGCAAATCATCACCTCTCCACCACCGTGCTTGACAGCTGGTATGGGGTGTTTGTGGTAATATGCTATGTTTAGCTTTCATCAAATATGGCACTTTGCATGATGACCCAACATCTCCACCTTGGTTTCATTAGTCAAAAGGATATTGTTCCAGAACCTCTGTGTTTTGTTCAGGGGTATTTTTCAAACCTAAGCTGTGCTGCCATTTTACATTTTTTTTTTGGAGAGAAGGTGCTTTTTCCTAGCTACCCTTTCAGTAAAGCTATCCTTGTTTTACTGATTGCGCTGCCATGAACATAAACATTTAATGTGCTCAGCAAGTCCTGCAGGTCACATGATGTAGCTCTTGATTTTTTGGGGGGTTTTGTTTGTTTGTTTGTTTGTTTTATCTCTGAGCATTAAACAGTCTGACCTTGGACTGTATTTGCTGGGACACTCATTCCTAGGAAGATTGGTAACTGTCATGAAGGCTCTCCATTTGTAAACATTCCTTCTCGCTGTAGAACGGGGAATTTCCAATTTTTTTGGAGACAGCCATATAACCCCTCCCACCAGTTGTTTCTTTGAGGTCATTGCTGATGTCCTTATGTCCGGGCATGATGTAGACACACACCTGAGTGCTCCAGAACACCAAACTGCCAGATGTTCTGTTTTCAGAGAGGTAGTCATACTTCTTCATGCTTAACTAATTTTGTGCATTTCAGTAGTAACACGTGGCTGCAAAATGATCGTGGAATTAGGAAGGGTGTGCTTATTTTTTCCCATCTGGTTTCTGAATATTAGTGTGCTTGTTGGGGAAAAATTATTACTAAATATTGTGACATTTTTTGTTGTCACCCAAGGTCATTTGTTTGCTTATATAAGTTGGTGAGAACCGTCCAATTGTTCTTTGGGCCCTTGATAAATCATGGCATTAAAGGAGGCCGTACTTTTTTTTTTTCCCATGACTGTATATGCTTTTTGTAAAGACAGGCACAAACAACTCTTGCTTCCTTTTTCTTTTCCACAATAAGTGATGCAGTGTTTATTTCATTGATCAAAACTTTGTGTAACTGTGTATTTACTTTCGATTAAAAAAGGTTTGTTTGCACCTGCAACTTTACAAAATTGTACAAAGGTTTATGGTGAAAGGCATGTTGTTTCAGTTACTGCATTTAGTTTGAAGTGAAATAAAAGAAACACAACAACCAATTTGAGATGAGAGGCAGATATTTTCTCGGCAAAAGAAAGTTACTTTCTCTCCCTTCTTGCAAGTCTTTCACTGCAAATACACACACACTTGTACGTGAGCTCCATGTGTCGTTCAGTGACGTTCATTATGAAGTTTTGCACAGAATAAGCCTCAAAGTGTTGCTTTGAAACAGACAGCATGTTTTGGATTAACTTTAGGAACCTTTTTGTGTCCACAGGCAGCTATGTGTTATGTCCACATTGCAGCTTTAGTGGCAGAGTATTTGTTCAGGAAAAGTAAGTTGCCTTTTCTTCCATTCACTCAAAAAATCTCTCACTGCTTTTATATTAATAGTGCATAAGGCAAGTATGAACACAAATTTACATTCAACTGTTGGAATTTAGGGGTGGACGGGTAAATATCATTGCACATAATGCAGCTGTTTTAACACTTCTCTCTCTACATTTCGGCATGTCCTCTAGCATGATTAATGTATCAGCTAACACTGTACAGTTGTAAATTGGATTATTGCACAACGTGATGATGAAACACAAAAAGTGAACCAGACATTCCGATCAACTGGTTAACGCTATTTCTTGCAAGCATGTTTGCATTTCCTTTCCAAACGGACAGTATGAATGCAAATTCTTACACAAAGGCTTGCAACACTAGACCATTTGTTGTAAAACCCCATAATACACCTAGTCATTTGACTGAACTATGTTGTAAATACGTAAAATGTAATAGTGTAATTATGTGTCCTGTGGTTTAATTGTACAATACACATGGTATGCTATTGGCTATTTTTATTTTGCACTGCAAAAATGATATACCTACCACCGCAGGCTTTGCAGAGCTCAAAAACAGAGCTCACTTAGCGAAACACAAAAGACTACTGTATGCTGTAGGCAACCCTTTTCATGCTGGAGACATTTTTATTCAAATATCACAATACACTACTCTGATTATAATGTACAAAATCAGCAGTCAGTTTTATTGTAAAATTGTTAATCATGGTACATCGTTGTTATCCGGTCTTAGAACTGTTCCCGAGTGGACTGGCAGCTTTTAAGAAGATCACTTTTAACATCGACGAGGAAGCTGCCATGAAAGAAGACTCAGGCATGCAGGATGTATATTACAGTGAGGTAAAACATATTAAATATTAATAGAAAGCCAAAGTGATACACTGCAATGGAACTAGATTATAGATAGTTGTGTTTCTTAAGAAGGAGAAAGTTATATTAGAACAAGTGGAACAAGTTTTAATCATTGCTGTCTAGACATTAACAAAAGATATAAGTGCAATTAATCTATGGTATGTGTGTGCGTGTCTATATGTGTGTGCATGTGTGTAACAGGATGTTCTGGTAGAGCAGCTAGAGGTATGTGTGGAAGCTCTCTGGAAAGCTGAACGGTTTGAGCTCATCACATACGTTGCTCGGCTCATTATTCCAGTCTATGAAAAGCGCCATGAGTTTGAGGTAAGAGAACGTACAAATAGTTTAATCAGAGTGCAGACTCTCCTATAATAACATCTAAAAAAGATTATTATCACTGCCCTGTCCCTTGGTTTACAGTATTTGAGCTTAGCTATAACACACCATTAGTGTAGAGCAGGGTTATGCTAGCGTGTCATAAACTATTTTCTAGACAAAAGGGTGCCTAAAACAGCTAGTGAAACTCTGCTGGGTCATCATTCTGTAAGAGCTTTTGTTCTTTAAACAACCTGGAGGAACATCTGGAGGTTTTTCTAGCTTTTTCTCTAATTTTATAGGTTAAAAGCATGTGCAGGGTACTTTTTTTTTTCTTTTCTTTTCTTTTTTTTTTTTTTGCAGTTGCATGAGCACAGTTCTCAGGACTGTACACGCATATTGCAAAATTGTTAACACTGTTGCCATTACAACATACTGCTTCTGCAGAATATTACACACAGGAAAAATGGGTAAGAAGCACGTGTTGTTTGCTCAGAAACAAAGAGTGATTGAAAAAACTTAAAAAAAAAAAAAAATGTTGGGAAACTCATCATTAGATTCAAGGCATTTATAAATCTGTCAATAAATATTGTGACTTAATTGCCACAAAAAATAAATAAATAAATAAATAGTACAGTAGAGTATGATGAGTTATAAATGATGGCACAATAAATGATAGTAGAAAAGGCTGTAATAAAGTTTATATCTTGAAGATTCTGTTACTTTACACACAGTAACCTCTATTGACAATGTACCAAGAGGTAGCTAGGCAATTGACACTGAGCTCAGGTACATCCTGTTTGCTTTATTTATCCTGATTGGGGTCCACCCATGGCAGATTCAACTAACTGGACATGATGAAAGGCACACAGCACTTTTACTATTTGTACAGTGGCTGTGCTGAGAAATGCTATACACACATTTTAAAGTTATCTATACCTTTTGCACGTCTTTTCAAATAAACCCCAAGTCAGTTGAGAACACACTTGTCGCACAGAGTATATGAACACGTTATGGTTGTGCACGTTGCTCAACCCAATATTTTTCACATTCCTTGGTGAATATGACATAAGTCCAGCTGTTACATCGCTATTTACTCCAGGAAGTCTGTGCATATTTTGACTAGGGTTATACAGCTGCTTAAATTACATTTAGATCATGCAAATCACATGCATGTAGTTCATGCCTCTGAGATTGCCAGACATTTTTGGAATATAGGCCCATAACAAGGTTTTCAACCAGCATTACCTTTTACTTTTGTGTTCCTCAATCCCTGCATATTCTTGTCTACCATTGGTGGTGGACCCTTCATTTGTCCATCATGTGTTAGCACCTAAGCTTTGGAAAACTCCCTACCACACTCAAAACAGGATTTCAGTTCACGTCCTGTTTTAAAGCACAGCTGTCAAGACATTGGTCCAAGTTGGATGGAGACATATTACTGTATAAATGACAGAATTTGAAAAAATCATTAGATCTAGAATAACCTGGTATAAAAAACAATAATACAAGTTATTAAAAAAAGTACCACACAGTTTCTCCTGATTCCTCCTGTACATCTACAAGCACTGCGTCTTGACTTGTTTATAGAAAGTGGTCGTAAACAAGGCCTGGGCTGCCATATATGGACGCTTTCTACAGTGTGATAAATATAGGTGTGACAGGTTTATATCAACATGACCTGTGTCCTCTTAATCCATTTTATTTCACTCATTGTAGAAGATTGTTGTAGTCTTCATGTTACAGTTAAATAAAGCATGTGAAAAAGTGCTTTCGAGCTCAGTGATACCACTGTAAGTCATAGTCAATTATACATAAAGTGAGAGAGCTTGACCTGGACCTTATACAAACCCGTTTTTGGGGGGAAAAATATTTTCTGGGTAAAATTATTGCATTCATTCATATTTAGGGGTACGTTTATCGGGGTCAGGGCCATGGTGGATCCAGAAACTTTCCTGGGAACAGAAGCAATGGAATACACCCTAGATGAATTACACATGCATTGCTACATAGTAGTGATTTACTGCTGGAAGTTGGCTTCCTGTTATCATTTTGGGAGAGTTGGAGGAAACTAGAGAACCCAGAGGAAACCCTCACTGACAAGGGAGAACTCACAAGCCGAGTTTCCAATACCCTGCTTAATGCTCAATTTGATAGTTATTTGTAAAGTAAAAAAAAAACAAAAAACAAGTAATGGAAACACAGGAGTTCTGAAAAACTTAAATTTTGCAAAAAAAAATAAAAAATAAAATTGCGCTCACATGAAGCCTTTTTTTTTTCCCAAATGAATCGATAAAGCAGAATTTCGCTGAGCTGAAACGGAAACCCATTTTTTGCGTTTAAGTCACATGACATGATGTGAAGGGCAAATGGAAACGCTACCTTTCTGAAATAAAGAGGAGAAACCCCCAGCTTTATTCACATAATGTCACTCAAAGGGAGCACAGCCCATTTTCAGTTGTGTTTTCACATAAATTCTTTTGTCTTCTATTTTTTTTTTTTTTTTTTTGCAAAAACAGCAATGGAAGCCCGACTTATGTTCCTAATTCTAATCATTGATACGCCGTGCACCATGTCCAGACAAACTAATGCTGAAGCTGTAAAGACAGGAACGGGGGATGATAACAATGTGACTACCAGAATCGCCCCTAATGTTTACAAAAGACATTAAAATTGAAAGGGAATGATATACAATGACAGACATCTCTTGGATGTTATTTATATGTATACAGTTTCGCGTTGCGAAACATTACTTCTTCTAACATTTGCTAATGAGTCGTTTCTTTTTTGTACACGCTTGCAGACACTCGTTTTATTTCCCTGTAATTTCTGCTTTGTAGAAGCTGAGACGGTTGTACGACACCCTACAGAGAGCATATTCTAAGATCTTAGAGGTTATGCAGACAGGTCGCCGCCTGCTGGGTACCTACTTCAGAGTGGCCTTCTATGGGCAGGTGGGTGAAGCGGACATATGCATATTGATCATAGCCCATTCTTAATGTTTACAAGTGACACAATTTTGTATTAGAATTATTTTCCTCTCAATCTTCCTTTCTACATTTATCAACAATTTTAACAGCATATACAAAGCCTCGCCACCAGTGAACCTTTGCATACTGTAGTTTTCTTGTTGAACCACACCACTGGGACAGAGTTGCTTTCTGCACTTATCTATGCATCATATCATAGAGGGTTTTATATTGCATCGTCTGTCCCTGCAGCTGTTTTTTTTAACCTAAGAGGAACTACCTGCACTTTGTTTTTCAGGTGAAAGTTTGCTTAATCCTCTAATATTAAATCCTGGTAGAATAAAAAAAGGCACTTTTGACAGCACTGGTACCGTGTGTGGTACAACCTCTACCTACATAAATCCGCTAGCTTTCTTGTTTGTTCTCATGTAAGAGATGCATACTGTATTTATATACGGTTCATGGACATACTATTCAAGATATGAAAGATTAATTTTAATACCCTGTCACACTAGCATGTAAAATTACTAGGAACCTTTGCAAGTGCTGTTTTTTGCTTCACTGCGAATACTACAAGAGCTTAGCTTTTAGGCTGATCACTTGGTCAGACAGTACAGGCATGACGTCTCAACCCATGGATGTTTATTTGTCACAGTCTGCATGTTTCCTCCTTACCCCCTGCTTTAAAATTTCGCACATGCCTTTTTTTTTCATATACAGTACCAAACTACAGAATATGCATCTATGACACTTTACAGTCAATGGCCATTTTATTAGGCACACCTGCGCACTCATGCAATTATCCAATCAGCCAGTCATGTGGTCGCAGCAGTGGCACAGAGCATAAATGATCATGAGTACAGAGGTGTCCCTAATAAAATGGCTAGCGAGTATGCATTATTAGTAAACACGTTACATTCAAAACTGTTAATTACTGTCCTTTGTGGAAGTACTTCGGGATATAATTAGTCGTAGTATGTGTCGCATTTTTCACAACATTCCCATCTGTGTCTTGCCCATGAATATTGAATGGACTTTATTATTTGGCCTTTTGGCTTTATGTATTGCCTCTGATATTATGCCATTGTGACGTACTATTAAATATGCAGAATGACATTCTATAATATGATTTAAGCTACATTTCACACGCGATTGTGGGGTTCTTTTTTCCACGTTAGGGCTTCTTTGAAGAGGAGGATGGAAAAGAATACATCTACAAAGAGCCAAAGCTCACAGGCCTGTCAGAAATTTCTCATCGGTTGCTCAATCTATATGGGGAAAAGTTTGGAGCAGAGAATGTTAAGATCATCCAAGACTCCAATAAGGTACTTTTATGTCTGGGTACTCCAGTGAAGGAAACTGGTTCACCCATATTATCGTGCAAGACCATAAAAGACCAGTGAAGCATTTTATTTTTCATTCAAATCATTCCTCGTGAAAAATTTGCTTGGTCCAGACTTACATTCATCACAACAGTTCATTTAGCATTCAGTATGCTATTCGTTTCTGTTAACCTATGCTTGTTGTTTATGTACAGTAATTGATTTACTTTACCTTTACTCGACAGGTCAATCAGAAAGACCTGGACCCAAAGTTCGCTTATATACAGGTCACATTTGTCAAGCCTTACTTTGATGAGAAAGAGCTGGCTGAAAGAACAACAGACTTTGAGAAGTGTCACAACATCAACCGCTTTGTTTTCGAAACGCCTTACACACTTACAGGGAAAAAGCATGGTGGTGTTGAAGAGCAGTGCAAAAGACGAACAATTCTCACGAGTGAGTACAAAAATAACTTTTAGCTTTGTCCCTGGGATATCCAGAGTAAGGGTTGATGTGGGGAAGAAAATGCTATTCACACAATCCACAAAAAAAAAAAGTCTGGTGACTAAACCAGCTTATCAATGGATTTTATACAGCATGTTAGCAGTTTAAAGTCACTGATGTTTTGTAGATAAACTGTAAACTTAGTATGGGTCCTAAAAGTTATATGAGGCACCTTTACCAAGGATACCAATGCATTTCTGGGCCTGAATTTTGAGTACTGAAATATTACACTGCAGCGCTATTATTATTATTTTTTTTTATGGTAGCATAAACATTAAATAAAGAAACATGTATGATTCAGCCTAAACATGTAAGTTGTTCCTGCATAGGTTAATCTTCCTAATCTCAAGAAATGTAAAATCAAGCTAAAATTCAGCTCAGGAAGACAATATTGTGGGTCAATAGATAAAAGTATTCCATTTGCCTTGTGTTGTTCTTTGCTCTAATATAATGTGACTGCATAGTGTAGCACTAATCCCAGTGTTAGCTATATCTTCAAATACTAAACACATGTAATTAAAATGTTATTTTATAGAAATTAGAGTCCTACGATCGTATATATTTTTCAGAAATATTCTCAAGTATTGGTGTTTCTCCTATTAAATAAACATTCATGTATGTATAAGCCGGTGTAACTGTCTGATTGTGACATTTTACCTTTTTTTTTTTTCCGTCTTTCAATAGAGATCACAATCAGTTGTAATGAGTTTTACCATTCCTAGTATTTGTATGCTTTATTCTTTGTACTACAACATATACCCCGAGTACTAGTTATCTATAGCATTATAAAATATTACATCTATAGGTGATTGTACAGTTATATAAATTTTAAATATTTATTTCGATGCTTTAGTGGCTCCTAAAGACTCTTAGACTCAAACTGTCGCCGTTGTATTTCTATATTCGTGTTGTTTATTTACATTTGATGAGTCATTCTGAACGTAGCTTTTGTTCAAATGTTTCGGTTATGGCTGAGTGGCGTTGCCGCAACTGTAATTCTAACAACAGGTGCGCAGCATGCTTTTTGATGTATAGAGAAAATGAGCTTTTTTGTAATTGACTCCTCTGTGTTGATGTGTTGTTTGATCTGTGTTTGCCTGCTGTCTGTCAGGTTTGCTTATTACGTGACAAAGTATAGGATTAATGGTGGTGTTGTAATCTCAACCTGGGGTGAACTTGTTTTTTTGGGTTTTTTTAATCCCACTAGTAGCTTGTGTCTGACTTTATGTCAATTGTGCACACCTGTCCACAGCGTTAAACACCTTCCCCTATGTGAAGAAGCGGATAGAGGTGGTTACGGAGAAGCACTTGGAGCTGAAGCCCATTGATGTGGCCATAGATGAGATGCGGGATCGTAGCACTGAGCTCACCAAACTCTGCTCCAACCAAGAAGTAGACATGATCCAGCTACAGCTCAAACTCCAGGGCTGCGTCAGTGTGCAGGTCCTGAAGCCCCATTATGAATATTTTGTGTAATTTATCATCATTTATTAATGACAATCCATAAACCCATAGCCATCCGTAGTTTTTAGCAAGGACTTTTGAGTGATAGTGAAACACTCTTAGACTCAAACTGTCGCTGTTGTATTTCTATATTCGTGTTGTTTATTTACATTTATGAGTCAAGTGGACTACAGCCACAGGAGTGTCTTATAGGCCGGGCGATATTGCACAAATTGATTTATGGTTGGTTTGTTTGTTGGATGTAGGTCAATGCAGGTCCCATGGCATATGCCAGAGCTTTCCTGGATGATTCCAAGTCTGGCCAGGCCAATAAGAAAGTCAAAGAGCTCAAAGATATATTCAGGTCTGTAATCTGTTGTTTGATCTGTTATTGTGTCTTGTAGTACCATAAATGTGGTTTTGCCTATAATAAATAAGGTGTTCATTAACAAGAAGAAACCAAGGTCAGCTCCTGCCTGTTAAATGCATATCCATCTGTTCTCATTATAACTTTAGTATTATGTATGATCGTCATAAATTCAGAATCTCACAACTGACTGATTTTTGTTGTGTGGCTGGATCCCCCCCCCAAAAAAAAACATTTCGGTATACGCATACAACAGTCATGTCATTATAGACTAACAACATTTTCCGCAGTGATTCCTCTCAAAAACATATTGTGTTTGTTACTTGTTATTACTTGACATGAAGATGACAGGTTGTTCTTCTTCTTACAGGAGCTTTGTTCAGGCATGCAGTATGGCTTTAGATATTAATGAGCGACTCATTAAAGAGGACCAATATGAATATCACGAAGGACTGAAGAGCAACTTTAAAAGCATGGTCAAGGAGCTGTCTGATATTATTCATGAACAGGTAGGACACATGGACAAAGCAATTTGTTAGCCACTATTAAGAATATTAAACATGTAAACTTTAAATTAGCACGCTTTGGCAAGCTTGAAAAGAGTTTAAAATAAAACTTTAGCAAACGTAAAACGTAGCATTATTTGCTCTGTCTAAGGCTCAACATGTTGGCTTAAAATCCACTGAATCCTATGGTCTATTGAGTCAACTGATAAAAGTGATAACACCCTTACCTCACTTAGTTCACTAGAATTTTAGGTTCAACTTGTACGTCTTTCTGAAGTGAATACAACAAATACATTGCAATAATATTATAAGTACATCAGAGACAGCCTGGAAAATTAAGAATTGCACACAGCATTTTTTTTAATGAAAGACAGAGAAGCATTCATTGAAGGAAACATGCTTTCTTCAATGAAACATTTTTTCTAGATTGCACAACATCATTTAGAGCATTTTAACAACAGCGTAAAGCACTGTTTCCTAATATAGTCCACAAGGGCACCAAAATAGTCCACCGTTTTGCTCTCCAGCTTCCAACAATCCTGAACCTAGCATTTGAGAACATCTAGTAGAGTTGAGCTACAAGCTGGATGAGAGCTGAACAACAGCAACCTTTTAGGACTCTGTGAGAAATGGACTGGGAACCACTGGGGGAAAAAACATCAGTTATGGATAATGATCTTTGCTGCTCATGTATTTTCATGTCTTGTTATTTATTACTGATTGCATGTGAACCAGATCTGCATGCGTCATCATGTATGTTTTATGAAGAATAAGGCTTTTTAAAAAGGTATGAATAAGTCCTTATCTGTTTGTTCAGGCTTTGTCAGTGTGTCACAGAGGATTCATCTAATGATCAGGATTGTACCTGTGAATTAAGGAGGGGGACAGGTTAGATTTACAATGTAGAGTGTGCAGTTCATTGAAACACTGAAGACATATGTTTTGTCTGGAATTTGAAAGGTAACAGTGATAATCATCAGTTAGAAAGTGGCCAGAAAGCAGCCGTAGCCTTTTACAGAGCCAGTACATCTACAGGAGGTGCTAATAAACTGGATGTGTGCAAAAAAAGGTCACTGTTCACATGGCTGTGCACAAACGTGCAACAACTATGCAACCTAGAATCCACGTTATGCCTTTTAATATCACAGTATTGTGCTTTCCTCTCTTCCCGAGTGCTGTTTTTGGTGGGATTTTTTTTTTTACCTATTGTGAAACTCATTGTTGATTCAGGAATTTGGCAGTTAGATTTCTCGAGAATTTAGAAATCACCTGACTTTCTGGGAGATACGAGTACTGACATGTCGCCACTAAAGCGAAAAGATAGGAGAGAGCAATTAGGCTGCACTAATGCAATGTGAGGACATGCTCTGGATTTTGTCCTCAGGCAGGAAATATGGACCATTTACACAATCAATACGCTCTGCACGTCTGTGTCGTGATATTTTGCTCTGTCAGATTGGATTAAGACCATCAGCGAACTGTAATTTTCAAACCTTCCCACAGATCAGTCAGACTGAGGTTTGGGCTGACTGAGTCATTCTGACAGAGTCAGGTTCTTGGTTTTGACATTACTTTTATGTAGATTTGGTCATTGTCCTATTGGTCATTGTGAACCTCCCCCCAGTCTCATGTGTCTTGCAGACCCCTCACACCAGAGAATATTTTCCCGCCTATTTGCTGAGTCTCTAATACGCCTTTTGGCAAACTCGTATCGCATTTTTTTCCTTCTTGCCATTCTTCATTAAGCCCAGCTTTGTGGAGTATCCAAGCTATGGGTGTCCTATGAACTGCTTCTCATATCTGAACTTGTTGATGTATTTAGCCAGTGGTTCTTAAACTTATTTGGGCGCGACCCAAATTCAGGTTCTGACGCTATGTTGCGACCCAAACAGGGTGGGGGGTTATAAATCTCAAGCATGATTCTCAGAAATTATTTTTAATTGTTGGATATTCAAAACAAGCAGAAAAACGCTCAGGAACAATTATGAAATATAGATATAATAATAGAAAAGTTAATTAGTGAGAGAGT
>JAQLOM010000001.1:13475375-13489751 GCA_030068315.1 Chrysichthys thysi
GTGTGTGTGTGTGTGTGTGTGTGTGTGTGTGTGTGTGTGTGTGTGTGTGTGTGTGTGTCAGTCACGTGCGTGGTGTCACTGCCCCTGCAGTTAAATTAGCTTACCTTCGGGTAAGCTACCTGGCCCGTGGACTTGTTGTGTCCAAATTGGTCATTTTAGCCCTGTAGGGAGTGAAGGACAGGCTCCTTTTTGTGTTTGTTTTCGCCTAAAGCACATTAAGGCTTTAACCGGGTTGCCAGGTATGGATGTAAACGCATGACCTGCTACCTGTACCGGGCAGCACAGCTGGTGCACGCGCATCCTACTACTCTGCTCAGCATTGCAGGCTGAAACATGGCCTCGGCGGCTGACACGTTTAGGTCTGTGTGCTGTTCGGGCAGGCTGTTCTGGACGGTGGTATGGAGTACCGCTGTCTCGTCTCTGCGCACATGCGTTCAGCCCATTGGTTGGATCCCAGGCAACTCCCTACACCCTACATACCTCCACTACCTAGGGTATACACACAGGCGGCTTTTGGATTCTACATAGGGCACTCTTTGTCCAGAGGGGTGATTCGGGATCCAGTCCACTAATTTTAGGAGAGAGAGAGAGAGAGAGAGAGAGCAGGTACAACAGGACACTCCATCATAGGTGAGGGGCGTGTTTTAGCCAGTCCCAGTAAGGTATTGCAGATGATGTAATCCATTCTTCTAAGTAAAAATCAGGTCAAATCCTCTTAAAAGCTCAGCATCAGGCTCCCCACAAAGCAATCAATAAAGCTTTACCTTCTATTCATTTGGAACCAGTTTCCTCTGGATTACTAACAGAGTCATGTTCAAGATGACCCATTCTATGTTTTGATTTTTTGTTTTTTTCTTTCACTTTACAGAAACAGAAACATATGCCATTAAGGTTATTGCTTGAGGTTATTATTTAACCATTTAACACAGCCAGAAAGCAGAAGGACAAGGTGCTAAGCTTTCGTGACTTCTTTACAGCTGCTTTGTGCAGGTATAATCGATTTTGTGACAACACATTCATATACTCATTCATCTTCAAGAAGTCAGTGTTGTGTGGATCCAGAGCCCATCGCAGGAACAAGGGGCACGAGGCAGGAATACAACCTACACTTTCACATAACTTTAAAACTCAGAACTAAGGGCCAGCCCACTATCTGGTATGTGGTTTTTTTTAAGGAGATGGGAGGAAACCCGTGAACCCGGAGGAAACTCACACAAGGAGAACATGTGAAACTCCATACCAATAGTAACTCAGGGTTGAAGCGCTATGTGTTACACGTGTTAATGAATCAGTTCCTATTTATTTCCATTAGTTGGTCTAAAACCCTTTCATTCAGCACATCACCAACGCCAACACTTGTACGTCATGAAATAGCCATATTGAGTTTACATTAACATGTAAACTTTCCCCTGAATCCTGCCTCTGTGTTATTACTATAATTATTCATAATTACACTTGACAGCCATGACTAATGCGTGTCCCTACTTGGAAAGATGCGAAATCAGTTCCCATAGTGCCAAAAATAAACTGGCACTTACAAGCTGTTATAAATTGCCATTTTATGTTTGTCTTGGTGTAATCATGTGATCGTTTAATTTCCATTCCTGGAATCTTTCTTCCCGTTATGTTGACTGTTGCAGTAGCCAGTTCAGCATGGTTAGTGTTTATCTCTATGGGCACTAAGAATTTGTAGAACAATGGACTCTGTGGTGGTACTTGGACATTATGTGGTTCAAAAAGGGAATGTTATATTTACTCCTAGCATTATTTCATATGGCGTAATCATACACAGCTGTTCGTGGAGAATAAGTCACACTCCTTCCTGTCGCTTGAAACTGTTCATTGAGCACTGTGCCATCCGTCCATCTCACCTTTCCAGAGTTTAAACCTTGGCCAAGTCCTTGCCCTTCATGATTGTCAGATCCATTCTAAACTTGTCTGTCTGACAGATTCCTGGTGATAAATATGGAAGGATCAAATGACTGACTTGTCTTGTTGCGTCCTTTCTCTTTTTTTGGCTAAACATTTCCACGGACAATTAGCAAAGATTTCCAAATATTTCAGTTCGGCGACTGATGTTCCGATTCTATGATGTTTACATTTATGGTGCATTATGGTCAAGCTGTGCGTTGTCGTCATCTCTGCTACCAGCATTGTGATGGTGTGGCAGATGTCACCCTAAATTTTTGTGATTTGCAGTAAATTCTCATCGATGCACTGGCACTAGCAGTGAGTGGGTGTGCCCATGCACACGTGTTTGTCTGCATATAAAGGTGCAGCTCTAAGGAAGGGGCCCCTGGAGACAGGTGGGCTAAGTCGAGGGGTCGATTTGACAAAGATGAGGGGTTTTTTTCGGGGTAGCGGGGGTTGGGAATGAAAAGAGAGAATGTGGGAGCATGTGAGGTAGAGGAGGGGAGTGGTTTAGGCCATTGGAGAAAGGCATTATTACTCATGCCTGACTGCTCTCACATGGGGGGATGGTTTTGCCCCTTTCTCTCTGTTTCTCTTTTGCAATGAATGTCAGGGGGAGAAAAGTTCAAAGGCTAGGCTTGAGTGAGAATCTTTGAACCCCTTCCCCCCTTTTTTCAGACATGTTCTTTTTCAGCCATGGAAATCGGTTTGAACTTTTTGGACATGCCAAGCCCACTTTCATACAAACCACTGTTCCTTCCTCCATCAGCCTTTGTCTCTCTTTTGCTTTCCCTTCGATTACATTTTCATCTCTTTTTCCGTCGCCTCTTCGACTCTTTTGCATTTTCCAGAAAGAGTTGAGGAAGAGAAGCCTTGTTCTGGCGCCGTTGTCTGCTTTTCATTCTTGCTCTCTTCCTCACTTGCTCAGTCCGCTCATTTTTCCCTTCTCCCTCTTTCCATCCCCCAGTTCATTTTTCCCCCCTTCCTTGTCTCTAATAAGTTCCAGATGTGTTTCTTGCATTCCTTTAGTCAGAGCCGAGGGGGAGGGGTCACTGAAGAGGAGACGGAGAGAAGCATGGAGGGCGAGTGGGAAAGAGAGATGCATTAGAAGAGAGCTGCACTTAATGAAGAGACACTGTTTATGCCGACACTGTGCTGAGAGTCTCTCCTCTCCTGTGTGCGCATACACGTATCCGTGTATGCGTGTACATGTATGTCTGTTAGACTGCAGTTTGGATTTTTGGTCTTCTCTCCCACTGGTAGCCCCCCTGCCCCCACCGCAATGGAATGTGGCTGATGATGGTGATGTCATTTCTCATTCTCTGAACTTTTTTCGAGTCGGGGAGGGCCGCGAGACCAAACTGTCCAATCAGCTAGCCTGCAGCAGCAGAAAAAGTTGCGCAGTCCGGGAGCCAGCTAGCCAGCCAACAATAAAGGCATTGTAACTGCCCGTCCAATGAGGTCGCTGCGAGCCAAAATACCACACAGTTAGATGGCTGACCAATCAACCACTAATGGAACATTCTGCATTTTTACAGATTGGACTGAGTTTAAGATCTCAGTCGCATAAAAAACACCAAAGGGAAAAAAAAAAGACCCATAGAGATGCTTGGAGACACTAAGATGTCTGGTTGAACGAGACATTAATGACTTTCAGCTTGTTACTCATGGTCAAACATCTGAGTCACAACAGTTACTCACGCACTGATGTGGAGGTGAATTCCACAAATGTGTGCAGGGGATTTCTTGCTTTAAAAGGACTATTGGATTCATTTTGGTACAAATCCTCAGTGTATGAAACAGTTTTGGGTCTTTATTTTGTTTGCTATGAGGGATGAGTTGTAGCACACACACACACACACACACACACACACACACACACACACACACACGCACACGCGCACACGCGCACACACACAGGCAGTCTTGGCTTCTCGATATTTATTTGGAGCGCAAGTGTTTAGTGCTCTGAGAGGATGTCTGTAAGTTATTAGCTAATACTTTATGTCTCGGTCCATTTGGCGCGGACGTTTAGTTTTCCCGTGCTGACCCTCAAGGTTGCTATGACTACGCTGTGTGTTTATTGTGTCAAGGTTTCTGCAGTGGCCATGGCAACAACAGCCTCTGCAGTGGTTCACGGAATAAGCGACATTATAACTGATGAGGAGAGAGAGAGAGAGAGAGAGAGAGAAAGAACCGGAGAGGAACGGAGAGGAACACGATAACGGCAAAGAAAAGGCAAAAAAGGAGAACAGGGGGAAATTGCAGAGAAATCATTTTCATTCCCTCCCATTTCAAATAGATCTGTTTCTATAGCAACGGCTGGGCTGTGTGGAGAGAAGGACAAAGAAAGGGAAGCAAGGGATGAAGAGAAAGAAGGAGCAAGAGAGAGAGAGAACGGGGACAGAGGAGACAGAGCGTGTATGTGATGGTAATATTGGGAGGATAGGGGGAATGAGAATGCGAGGTAGAGATGAAATGGTGAAAGGACAGGACTTGAGGTCTATTTTTCCTTTTTTTCTTTTTCTCTGGGATGGGCGAGTGTATAGAGGGATGGAAAGAATGAGAGAGAAAATCATAGAGAGGAAAGCAATGGCCAAAGCTGCAGACAAAAGGAGATAACTGGAGGGAAATGGTTGTGGAGAGAAAGGGGGGGAAACCTATATATATATATATATATATATATATATATATATATATATATATATGCATTTCTTTCTTTTCAGTTTCTTTCCAGAGTGGTGAGTTTTAGTGTCCATTTCTCTTGTGCAAAGATTATAATCTTTCCAGTGATTGCATTTTTTTTTTTGGAGCAAAATACAGTAATGCATTTGATTTGTTGGAGGAAAAAAATACATGAGCGGAGAGGTGACCTATGATGTCAGACTAGTGGAAACGCAGGGATGAAAAACGAAAATAAGCTACAAGGTGCTAATGAATAAAGCTGTAGAGGGAGACAAATAATCATGATAAAAAAAAAAACTGAGAAAGAGTGATACCTGTCTCTCTACATGCACCCTCATCTACAGGGGGGGGGGACTTTTTTCCTACTTTTTCACCTACGTCAGCTGTTGCTATGGTGATGAAACACTGCGAGCGGTGCAAAAACTCACTATTGGCTGGTGTAGAGCAAGTGAGAGAGAGAGAGAGAGAGAGAGAGAGAGAGAGAGAGAGAGAGGGATACATGATAGAGGGGATAATTATGAAGGGATGGTCAAATACAGTGTCATTAATGCTCAATCATTAATGATAAGCTATCAAAGAGAAACAGAGGATGATGGGCTGAAAATGTTTGAGCAGAAGAACACAACTGGAATTCCAGCACAAAGTGTTTAGGTATGAATGGAAAGAAGGAGAATTTGTCCTCACTGTAAGCATCTTGAACTGAGCAGGTGACGTATTCGTTGTCCAGACACTCCTTTGTTGTCTGAGCGTGGATAGTGTAAGTCACACAGCTGTCTAGTGTTGAACACCGGCCAGAAAGGGCAGTTGAGGAATTAGCACGCTCCTTCATCAGTCAGTGGAACAACAGGGCCGCAGCAGTCGCTTGCATTCATTTATTTTAGTGGCTAGTCTGGTTGATTAGATGTCCGCATTGGCGTCTGTTGTTAAGAGTACG
The DNA here is from genome assembly GCA_030068315.1 of Chrysichthys thysi. Lineage (NCBI taxonomy): Eukaryota > Metazoa > Chordata > Actinopteri > Siluriformes > Claroteidae > Chrysichthys > Chrysichthys thysi. Next base: position 13,480,906 of record JAQLOM010000001.1, read on the forward strand.
GATGGATTGTGGGTTATACTTAATGCAGGACCGTTTTGTCACGTTCTTCACAAGCATAGAAGTGTGTCACCATGATTACCCCGAGACGCAATCACGTTCTCTCTGATTAGTTTTATTTTAAAACATCAGACAAAGAACTGTGCCTTTTTTTTTTTCTTTCGGAGGAGAGGCAGCTCCAAGTCAGTTTTATCTCCTCCCTTGGTAGGGGCTATTTTTGGATGACATCATCACTTTTGCTCTTTGTGCCATTCCGATGCATATTCATAAACCAGCACATTAAGGAAAGAGGAAAGAGGTCTGAGGAACTGAACTGAAGTAAAAGCACTTTTTACAAAGAATTGAATAAAGCAGAAGCAAAATGGTACCTTTGAGAAACATGACAAATATCCAGATCAATTCTTCAGCACATTAACCCTTTATTGGGGAGGAACCATATTTGGGAACCCTGTGCCATGTAGAACCATCCTAAATACATGTTCCTCTAAGTTTATATGTGCATCTCTTAATCGAGTTATCCTATATGACCAGGGTAGCTCACTGTATATTTGCAAAAAAATAAACACTATATATATATATATAATATATATAATAATCCAATGTACAAATAAACCTAACACTATACATATACACCTTTTTTTTTTTTTTTTGCATTTTTTTGCAAAGGTATATTCCTTTTTTTCAAAAATATACAGTGTTTGGAAACATTTTACCCTACACTGGTCATATCATAATATCATAAACTGGTCATAACTCGATTAACGTTACTTTGCTGCATAAAACTAAAAATAAATTCTTGCACTATAAAGTCTTGTAATATCATCCAGTAACACCCTAGGGCTAAAATTCTGAATTTCCAAATATTTCTTTTAGTGCCCATTAAATGATTAAAGGCAAAACTAAAAAAAAAAAATCTCTACATTTTGTAAGACCATTCTTGTCTTATATGTCTGTTTGATGCTTACAGTGACAATGTGTCAGTAGAAAACGAGACATTCATATGCTATTATTTTTCTTTAAATTCAGTATTACCGAGATTTTCTTTGTAGTTTGTTAAATAATAGCCCACTTTTCTGATTAAAACATCATCGAGGCTGTCTGGGATTTTACCTGTAGCTCTCCAAGGTTTCTTTACGAATCTGCACAACTGTGTACCTCAGAGATTATCATCGAGTGTTCCTTAGAGAAATTATGGTTTGACTTAATTAGCTTTTATTAACTTTTTTTTTTTGCTGTGCACAGCATGATATAGTAATTTCATTTAATTATTTTTAAGGTATCATTGCTTTACAGAATTTCTCGAGCTGTGTATGGGACCTTTGACTGCACAGTAGTGTAATTCCACAGCTGTTATGAAAGATTTACAGGCATTAAACAAAGATGTGTTCATATGCTTTGGGAGATTGCATTGAATTATTACTTCACCACTGTCTAAGTCAAATAAATAGTTTTACTTTGCAAGGTTGATTATGTAACAAAAAGAAACAAAAGCGTCAGTTATGCAGAAGAGAACGATACATAAGGAGTCTAGGGTAGGCACGTTTTTTCCCTTCATTACACTGATATTTCATTAGGATTAAAGTTGCTTAATGCTACTCTATTGTGAGAGTTTAACAATACCAAATTACACGAGTGGAATTTAGTCTTAAAAATCACTCTGAAATGAATATTAACAAAACGCTCCTACAAATGAAGGAAAAGAAGACATCGATCTGTTGTTCAGGGAGAATATTTCCACTAACTCACAAGAAAGAATTTAATTTTTCGACGAATTCATGAAGCATAATCATAGTGAGCCAGTAAATGCTTTCGAGCCTGGGATGTGTAAATCTGGCATATGCTGCTTGTTCGTCCATCATTACAGCATGTTTCGGTTTATTCATATGTCATCGAAAGCTAGATCTGGACAATGTTGAGGCTATTGTGATCTGTGCCACATCCTACCAGATGTACGGATTATGCATGAAAGTCGCTTTTATTAATGAGTTTTATTTTATTTTATTACTGAGCAATTAGAAGCTGTTAAATGTTTGATGACTCCAATTTATGATACTGTGCATATTTTAGGTCAGGTGAATTATTCAGCTTGGGATCGAACGTGCACAACGATTAATAGCAGCAGAGTAAAGTGGAGAAAGTGTGGTGAGGCTGATTACTGATAGCCAGACGTGAATTGATGCTCTAGGTTTGTTAGAGAATGTAAGAAGTCACAAGACTATTATAAACTTCTCCCATTTATCTTTTACTTCCGACTCTGATGTCCAACTGTAATAAACATTAGTGATCATTGTGAGGAAGGAGAGGCAACAGCACTGTTGTCTGGGGTTGGTTCAGAGTTCAGAGAACTCATCGGCGCGGAACATGAGATGTGCTTTATGATAATGCGTGACTTTTCAAATTCTATTCCCCGTGTTAGATTAAATTAAGCAGACATATTCCTGAGGCGAACTGACACGGGAAGGGGAGAAGGAGAGCGAAGAAATCCAACACCATGGATAATGTGCATGTCCTGTCTAAATGTATTAGATCACATCATATTAATTGTAGCGGATCATTCATTAAAAGGTATTTGCATGCAAAGAAAAACATGTTGAAGCGTAATGATCGATGCTTAACTGATGGGAGACATTTTCGGTCATAATTTGATATTTCGCCTGACAAAAAAAACTACTATTTGTGCCTGAAATGTAGCATGAGGCCAACATTTCAGGCCACTGAGTAAACGTAGCCTTTTACGCTCATGTGGTTCTGTTAATGTTGTTAAGCTTTTCGGTAGAGGAGCAACAGTGCTGAAACAGCACTCCATCGAAAAGAGCTTGCTAATGTCCCTGTCATTTCCTTCATGTTCGTCGAAGGCCTCCCCCACATGTATGGGTATTTTATTTCTTGCTCTGCGTTTTAGGTGATTAAAAATGAAGTGGCCTTCAGAGTGGAGAAAATCCCTTTTTCATAGTTGTCGTATGGATAGGAAAAAATGGATGTTTTCGAAAAACACCACAGCATCATCCTTTGCATTCCCGTTGTGGTTTTGCATGTGTTATGCATGTGCTAAGGCTCCGTTTAGCCTGGCTACTGACCAACTTGTTACTTTGTGATCTGTCATTTTTTATTTGATAATGTGTTTGCTATGTAATTTCCCTTTTTTGTATGAATACACCCTCATTAACAGCACCAAACGATCACATACAGTATACTGCTCCTGAATCCAGCTTTTTGTCAATATAAACCATACAGCAAATGGTAATTTTGGGTAAGACCCAAGAGCTGCAGTTTGTATCATCAGGCTATTTGAGTAATATCCTTCATATGACTAAAAGTATGTGGACGCCCAGCCTTCACGCTCATGTGTGGTTCTTCCCCAAACTTTTGCCAAAGTTAGAAGCACACAAGTGTCTAGCATGACTTAAGATTTCCCTTCACTGGAACTAAGAGGCCCAAACATGTTCCAGCATGACTACGCACCTGTGCACAAAGCGAGCTCCGTGAAGATATGGTTTACCAAAGTTGGAGTGGAAGAACTCACATGTCTTGCCCAGAGCCCAGATCTCAAACCCACAGAACCCCAGAACTGGAACGCTGATAGCACCAAGACCTCCTCGCCAGACATCAGTGCCAGTGGAACTCATTCCAAGAAGTGTGAAGGTTGTTCAAACAGCAAAAAAGGAACTAGATCTGGAATGAGATGTTCAAAAAGCACATGTGGATGTGACAATCAGGTGTCCACATACTTTTGGCCATATGGTGTATGTGATGCCTGATGAGCCCTGCTGAAGTTCAAGAATGGTGGTAATGTATGTCGCACATGCTGATGTCAATAACATTAAAAGTAACAATAAAGCAACATGCATGCTTGCCCATTCCCCTCTTAAGAAGACTTTTTGGGCTGAATGTGGATATACATGTCATTGAAAAAAAGTGTGTACCAGTTTGCCCAAGGTTTACGACTCTGGTTTACACCAGCATTTCTGGCGAACTGGATTACATATAAAGACCACCCTCGATGATCTTAGATGATAGGTTGTTTTCTCGGATTGGTCAAGTGATCTGTGTTTAGCTCTGGTGTGGTGTGTAAATGTGGTCATTTAGTGGTGTTTGTGCGACTGAGGTTGGAGTGTGTTGCGAGTAAGATTTTGTGTGGTCAGGGCACTGGCAGCATGTCGCAGGCTACTGCTGGTACCCAGGGATCAGTGACTCAAGAAAATCAGGACACTCTAAATTTGTCCCTGCTGCATAACCCACATAATGAAAACTGTACAAGGCTTCTCGCTCTTTCTGCTTACGTGAAATCTACGATAGTGTTTAAAATATCGTTTATGTCTCTTATCGTTTACTGGGTACCGCCGTGTTACCTCTGTCGCGTCAATAATTCATGCATAGATTAAAGCGCATCCACAAAGCCTTTCAGCACAGTATGGAAGAACATAACCCAGCACAGAGCTGGCATTCATTATTGATATGCCAATTCATTACTCTTGTTCATTCATCATAGCTTTCCAAGCCTATTTAATTAAGTGAAATAACTGATTCCACTGTTAGAAATTTTGCACTGTCACGCAACCTTTCAGGAAATACAGTCTCAGGAGCATTTGGGTCACAACAGCATGGGAGTTATTACCCTGATTTCATAGGAATGTTTTATACATTATTCGGACATATTTCTGCCCCTTAACGTATTTTTGGAAGGAATAGGCATGAGAATCTACTGAGTACTACGTTGCATTGTAAATGACATGTAACATTTGATTTTGAGTGTCTTAAGCAAATGATGGGCGTTGGAATGTTTTTGTACGCTCCGGAGTCGAATCCTGAGTTTAAACCTCGACACTGATTTGAATAGCCATCTGGAGTCAGGAGTCAAGAGAGAGTAATCGGCCCTGCTGTCTGGGTGGAAGGGATTATTATAACCCTGCCAATCAGAACGATATTAGCAAATCGTAGAAGACGGCAGTTGGTAATTTTTTTCTGAGCTGTGATCTAGCAGTTTCAAAAAGATACAGCGGCTGGCTTCACATGACTGGGAGGAAGCATCTATTAGTCCTCACCTCTCCCTGGTTTGCTAGCCGTCTCGTCATATGGAGAATGAGCAAGTGGGTGGGAACTGGCAAATGACCAAAACTGGGAGGAAAACTTGAGTAAAAAATGTAAAAAAAAAATTTTTAAAAAAGGAAAAAATGAAATGTTTTTGTATTACAGATGTTGATTGATATATATATATATATATATATATATATATATATATATATATTAGAATGGATTGTAAAATTTGATATGTCATTTACTTAACCAACTCCAGAAACTGAAATGTCAGAATGTCAGAGTACACAGAACTCTTTTACTGGGTAAAATGTAATAAAATTGCAAGGTCATTGGGGCAGCAAAAGAGTTATGATTGCACCACATAACGTTGTGCACGAAACTGTTTTCAGGCCCAACACTGTTAAGGCGCAACACAAAAAACCAGACAGACTGATTTCACTTGTAGTATGTAGGCTTTTTGCTTAGCCGAATGGAGCCGTCAAACCGAGTGCAGGAAAAAAAGGTTGAGTGTTGTTTTGTGCCAAGTTCAAGTGAGCTTTGATGCAAATTCACGACCCTAAAAGCGTGACTGAAAACACAAGCGCTAGCCTGGCTCTCTTCTGCAACAACAAGGAAGAAATCAGATATCACAGAGAGAAAGAGTCAAGAGAGATATCCCTAAAACCTTCAAAGCTAAAACCTTAACAATCTCGTATAATGGTGCCGTACGAAACGTTACATACAAAACATAAAAAAAACCCACATAAAACTCCTGTTTGATAAGTGAGTGCAGCAAATTCCTAATTTCTTAATGCTGATAATGTTTAGTCTGTAGTATCAAATTTCATTTTCTTTTTTGTAATTTAAGTTTATTTCTCGTTATTGTAACAGGGATTGTTGTACCATGTAATCATTCGTTTATTAGTCCTGCTGGTGTGAGTCAGTAGAGTAACAAGATGTTAAATTTTAAAAACAAAGGTACAAATATAAATGTGCCAACAAAACAAAGCAAAAAATCCCAAATATTATTTGTTGCAGATGTTTTCTTTTCTAAGCCACATTTTAGCCTATTAATCAATTCTTTGTCTATTAATCCACATTAATAGCTTATAATTAAAATATTCCTTTTTTTGCATCCCTAACTATGACTTCACTTGTCGTAGATCTATATATCTAAAATTCTTCTCACGTTTGAAACGGAAATGACGCATGACCACAGAGCATATTATACGTGCGTATGAGCGGAAACAGCGTGATTAGCGCTTACATTTTAATTAATCACTTCGTTTGTGGACGCCATTTTTATCTCATCTTTACGAATTGTTATTATTTGTGTGAGAGTAATTTTACTGATATTGAAAGGAAGTAAACACCTGTTTAGTAAGTAATTATTTAAGAAAACTTTGATCTAAATATATAAAAAAAAAATTCGCGTTTGAAACGGAAATGACGTCCGACCGCTATTTGTTGAAAAATAAAATTGGTAATTAACAAACTTATTTTAGAAATACCGCATTTTAGGCCCTGGCCGTGGCGCAGCAGGCACCAAGCTACAAATCCGGGGACCCTGGTTCGATTCCGACCTGCGGTCATTTCCCGATCCCTCCCTGTCTCTCTCTCCCATTCACTTCCTGTCATAATCTCTACTGTCCTATCCAAAAATAAAGGCAAAAAGGCCAAAAAAATATCTTTAAAAAAAAAAGAAAGAAATACTGCATTTTATTTTTTTCCCTTGCATTAAGTGAGTGAAGCCACTGGAGAATCAACTAGTAATCCATAAATATATTTCATACACGTATATCAATACAATTTCTGTCAGCTGGATTAGTGTTCACATGTAGGATTCCATGACGGATGATTTAGGGCAACATCGTTACCGCATGCAAAGGCCGTTCCACTGTACTGTCATTACAGGCCTGTACACTTTATGAAATATAATCTTCACATTTTATTTCCAGTTTATGTAAGGGATCTCCTCATGCGCTGTGCGGGAAATTCTGTGTTGTGCGTAATTAGAAATGGCTTCTTCTGTTTATGCTGCAGCACCAAATTTCACTGAACTCAGGGGCATGTTTGCAATATGGTTTAAGATCATTATGTGCATAATTTATGTGCAAGGCTGTGTCTTCTGGTTTGCGTTTTCACAGTTTCAAATCTTTCCAAATGTACCCAACAGATCAGATTGGAAAATCTTAATAGTGTATTTTTCCACATAAAAAATGATAGCGCTAGCGAGGCGGGGAGGGCGTACAGGGTCAGCGTGGGACAGTTGGGCATATGTCAGTTGTTAAGAAAGTGAGAGAGATGGGAACCTACAGAGGAATGCTGGAGGGATGAAGGAAAAAAAGAGGGAGAGAGCGGACTAGAGGGTTGCTATTTAATGTGATAAATGGGTTGTGACAGCGTGTCTCCAAACCCCCTCTGACCAGAGAGCAAGGCACGGAAATAGAAAGCAGCATTGGGCTTAGAAAAATAATAAACAGGGGGGAAAAAAGAGCTTGGGTGATGCAGATGAAAACCACGATAAGATAGACGGAGTGTCTTGATTCTTTAAATGCCTTTCCAAACTATTGACAGTGACTCAGTTTTAACAGGAGGGAATCCTCCAAGTGATTTCTCTAAAAGGAAGGAAGGCAGAAAGGATGAGGAGTCAGAATAGCACTGAGTCTGCAAGGAGGGAAAAATGCAAGGGGGAAAAATCAGAGTCCTTTTACTACATTCTTGATTCGGGGCCAATTAAAGATGCAGAGTATGAAAGAAAGCTCTCATTGTGACTGGATGCTTCGAGTTCAGGCTGAAGTTTTCGTGGGAGTCGTGAATATCTTGTTGCTTGTTGTAAAGAGGGAGGAACCAAGGTGGATATCATGTTCTGCGGTTTAGGAAATGCGTATGGAATGTGGTATCAGGGGACAATTTCGTCAGTCCAGCCCTTCAGATAACTACGCTGGGCTACATTCTCCCTCTCCAAAGCTTTTAGATATGATTCAGTTACGACAGGTCAGTAATCAGGTTTGTAATTTAGTAGTAGTAGGAGTTACTTCTATGTACCCTAGTAGCACTGCAGACTGAACAGAGGTATGTAAAAGCGTCGCTCTTGTCTGTGAGCAGACTTTTAAAGCCATGTGGAATATCTTAAAGCGGGACGTTGCATTTTTAGAGCCATCTGCTGCGTGCAAGGTAAACTGCAGCCGCGATGAATACTCTTGACAAGGCTTTCGATTTCCCCTCAGTCACCACGCTGGGTTTTTTTCCTTTTTTTTTTTTAAAGATACCTTAGTTTGGTTTGACAGAAAGCGAGCAGGGCTGGGCAGCTGAAGGCGGAGCTTTTTTTCCAGGTCACACAAACCTACACGTAAGCCTGAGATGAAGAAGCCGTAATTGCGAGAATGCAAGCGTTTTCCTCATGTATCAGGAATGATATCATCATCATAAATTTGAACCATCGCAGATCCCACTTCTGTGATTTCTTCTTAAGTAGCATTTGACAGTGGAACGCTCATGTTCTATCCAAACACATCAATTAGGTTCTAGTCTGTTCCCTAATTAGTTACATCGTAAACGTTTACAGCCCTGACTGGCATCAGATTTATTTCATTCAGTCTAGTTAAACTCCCATTAAGTGATACTGATATATCTCACTATGTCAACGTCTCATTGACTGTAGTCTGGATCTCTCGAGGTTGAATATAGTGCAGCTTCCTTACTTAGCAAAGCGCACTAGGATCTTAAAGGCAGCATTGATGGGTTAATATAATAGTGGGTGCTGTTTTCTGTGTGTGTGTGTGTGTGTGTGTGTGTGGGTGTGTGTGTGTGTGTGTGTGTGTGTGTGTGTG
>JAQLOM010000001.1:13499362-13514837 GCA_030068315.1 Chrysichthys thysi
TAGTAAACAGGCTGTAAACAGGAAGTGACCTCACCGGCAGTAAGTACACATGTAGTATTTTATATGTTGTTAAAATATTGTATGTTTAAGAGTGTAGAAAGTGTTTAAGAGCATAGGACGTGTTTATAAGAGTGTGGACAAGGGTAATAAAAGAGTGGAAATGGTTTATAAAGCCTTAAAATATATATATAAATAATAAAATAAATGTGACGGCGCTATTCCGCGAATTTCACCTGGGGGGGGGGGGGCGTAGCCACCGCGATAGGTGAGGGCTCATTGTATATCTTATTTTATACATATACTTTTATATATATATATATATATATATATATGCTATATTACTGGTTTGCTGTTGTAAAAAAAAACGATCACTTCTTTCTTGTTTCGTTTCAGGTGTGGGCGTGGAAGGAGAATGTGTGGGACAAAGAGAAAGGGACTCTACCAGAACGCTACACAGTGGAGCAGAGTAAACCGTCCTCTGACGGAGGAGCAGTGCTGTCTACTCTCACCATCAACAATGTCATGGAGTCTGACTTCCAGTCCACCTACAACTGCACAGCCTGGAACGCGTTTGGCCCAGGAACCATGATCATCACTCTGGAAGAGACTGGTAAGTTTACATGGGTTTGATAATCCATTTTTTTTACAATTTTAACTGAGTGATTTCAAGAGCTTGGACCCGAGTAACAATTTTTGGTTCTCAGGTTGTTCCCAGAACTGTTATTTTTTGGTTACAGGAACATCCTGTGAAGGTTTGTTTGGTTGTCCTTTGGTTTGCCAGGAATTTATTTATTTATTTATTTTTTGTAAATATAACATAAGCATTTGGTTGCACATTTTGATTTATGGAACATTCTCCTAATGTTCTCCTGACATTTGTAATATGGGAACCTTTGGAGAACCTTTGTTCCCGTTTGGTCATATTAACGTTTCCATAACCTTAACCAGTAGAGAAGGTTCTCTAAACATTTGCAGAAAGTTTTTGTAACAACTAACCCCAGGAGAACCGTAAGCTAATGTTAGTTGACTGTTCCGTATTTGCTGGGAAATGAGTTCCCTTTTTGTCCGTAAGCGGCATACAGTGTTCCCAAGGAACTGCATGTGGAAGACATTCAATTAAATCAGATTAAATGAAATTTCATATTAAATATGAATTCCATATTAAATATTAATCTACCTCATAAACAATAAATAAACACAGTCATGATACCAGATGGTCCACTGTCCCTGATATCTGATCTAAGCTAATCGAATCAGTTTCATCCTGCAGATGATGTATAGCTTTTTGTCTTTTTTTTATACTCGCGACCTTTTCTCTGTATAATATTAAACTAGCTGCCTAACTATCTAACCCTACTTGTAACACTGATTAGTGCTGTCTCTGTTCTGACTAGGAGTGCATGGTTAGAAATTTTCCTTCTGTTCGTGGCGTAAGATATATATATTGCCACCTGGTGGACTTTCTGACATTGATTTAAGAAAACTGAACTAATTTCACATTACCTTTGTTGCTGTTACTGAATTAAGGAGGGCAATGGCATGATCATTTTGATCAAAACGTATCAATTTTAATTTTTAGCCTTGATTTCGATGACTACTGTTATCAATACATCGTCCATTTCTAGTACAGTGTCATGGTTTTCATACTCAGACAATTTATTGAAATATTAAGATAACACCCCCTGTGTGCAGTAATGCAGTAATGCTTACTCTGATGTTTAACCCGAACCTCTCACTTCTCTCACAGAAATTGTCCCAGTTGGCATCATTGCTGGCAGCATTGTAGGCTGCTCCATTCTGCTGTTGCTCTGTCTGCTGGCATTAGTCCTGTTCCTATACCGTCAACGGAAAGGAAGTAAGAAAACACACAGAGACACGTTGAAACTGGCTCAATAAAATGATTATTCACTGCACCAGTGGTTAAAATGCATATGAATAAAGTCATGTATTTCTCCTACAAGCCACAATCGCAATGCACATCCCCAAATGTGTTGGTTTACCAGACAGCCGTGTAAGAAATGTATAAAACCGCGTATCGGTGTTGTTCCCAGGTCGCCGTGGGGTCACTCTTGGGAAGCCAGACATCAAGGTGGAGACGATAAATAAAGAAACCCACAGCTTAGAGGAAGACTCGGCCAGCGTCTCCACAGCTAGTCGCATGGTCAAGGCTATGTACTCGGTGAGTCGATATTTTCGAACACGGCCATATCTGAGGAGGTTTGTGACTGCATGCAGGTTATGAGTGCTTTGCTCGCAGCACGGTTGGTGCATTACATCATTACACAGAGCGCACTATGAAATAGGTACAAGTCGAAAAGCTATTCAGCAGACAGTCTAGGTTACCAGACGCAGCTTTCTGAAAATGTTTCAAGGCTAACTGTCTCACTGCTAACACAAATGTGTAAAGCATTCAGTGCTGAGAAAGGACACTAACTATTCCTCCAGGTCAGTATGAAATAAGATTTTTTTTTTTGCAGTATCTCAGACAGCTGTGTGTCTCAGTGGCTGAGCTCTGAAACTTAAACGGCAAATTAAGTCCCATTTAGCATTGATTAAATTATAATTCTGAGGGAGAATCATAAAGTAAAGGCAAAATACATGTAACAGCTTTAATAGGAGCAAATGTAAGAGACTGAACATAGCACTTTTCAACATAGTCCCCCCACTAGCTTCTGTATTCCCTCCGAGCAGAGGTTTTTCAACTGCTCCCAAAGCCAGGTGAGCACCTCTTGCTTTACTTCATCATCAGAGGTGAATCTGCGACCATACAGCGCCTCCTTCAGTGGACTAAAGATGTGACGATCGCTCAGCACCAGAATCGGGCTGTAAGGAGGACGTGGAGGAGGTTCAAACCCGAGCCGTTGCACTGTCGCTCCTGTATCTCCTGCTGTCTCTCCATGTGCGTCGTCATGATGCAGCATGACTTTTCTGGACAGCATTCTTCTTTTTTTGCTGCAAATTGCAGGTTTAAGTTCATTTCACAGCAACGCACAGTAAGTTGCACTGTTCGCTGTTTGCCCGTGTACAGTACTTGGAAATGCACCAGAATAGGAACCTTTAAATCCCAAAAGAACGTTAATATGATTTTTTTACTTGGGGAAGGACGAACTTTTTGAATTTCTTCTTCACTGGAGAAGATGGATGCCTTCACTCCACGCTTTGTCTTTTGCTCTCCAGGTTCTCACGCAATTTAAAAATTGCATTTAGTTTTTTTTTTATTCTCCCACATATAAATAAGAAAATGCAACGCAGAAATGCTGTCTCCCTGTCTGTATGAACACTGACCTTTTGTGCTGTCAGTAGTAGTATTCTTTGATAAAACTGAAGAAACAACACGCCTTCATCCCTGAACATAAATCACAGAGGCAACCCAAGTGTCCCATCGTATATATATCACGGGATCTGGATGTGCCTCCGGGTGCTCTGACAGGTATTCTGACAAGCCAGGAATAATATAACCTGCAGAAATGTGACATGTGACCTTATATCAGAAGAGATATGAATTCGCAGCTTTCAGGTTGTTGTATAACTCTGGCCGGCTTGCAATTTCTTTATGTGTAAATGCACTGTAGACATGATTTGTGGTCTCAAGGCATTTTGTGTATACCAGTGCACCACTAATACTCCTAAATACTAACTAGGGATACCATAAAACCTTGAGCTAGTATGTTGCTTCTAAAACTCAGCCAATGAAAATAACTGTTTGAATCATTATTCAGGTTCTTGACCGTTAACATGTCACCTTGAAACCTCCCTACACACTACACTGCACTCCAGCAGTCAAAGAGTCGTTCTCCCTGTATTTCATCTAAAGTCTTACCTGAATTTAATCTTCTTTTCTTTCTCAACCTCCCTCTCCTCCTGTTTTATCTTCGTCCTCCTCTTTCTCTTAACCCATTTTTTCCCCTCTTGTGTTACTTCTGCTCCCCCCCTCTTGGTTGGTTTGTCGTTTATTGTTTAGTTTTTGCCCTCTGTGACCCTTTCTCCCTCCTCTCAGCCTTTTAAAGATGACATCGATATCAAACCGGACCTACGCAGCGACACCTTGGACACACGTCAGGACTATGAGATCAAGGTGAGTGAGTCACACACACACGTGCAAGCTCACACATGTTTGTAGTAATGTCTTTGTGGGGACCTCCTATTAAGTCCTATGGACCTAACTATAACAACCCTAACCCGACCATAACCTTAACCATAAGTTCTTGTTTTCATGGATTTTTGTAAAATTGAGTTGTAAACATACCAGGTTTATCTCACGTTGTTGGATCATTTTGTCCCTATAATTTTTGCTTCTCCTTTCTCTCCAGAACCCCTAAGGGATGCAAACTTTTGCACTCTGTGTACTCACCCGTGTAGTATTATTCTGCACACTCAGTGGTTTTTTTTCCCTCCTGACAGGACCCAACAAATGGCTATTACAACGTGCGAGCCTCCACCCACGATGAGGTCCGTCCTGCCTCTCGTTCCATGCACTACTCTGACTATCGGACCTCTACTGCACCAGGCGGTGCCGCAACTGTCAGTGGTAGCTCAGGCACCGGAGCTTCAGCGGGTCCTGGAACGCCAAGCAGCTTGGCTCCTGGGTCACGAGCTGGCTGCTATGACCCTCGACCTCCTTCCAGAATCAGCTACGCCCAATTCAACACCTTCAGCAGACCAAGTCAGTCTCAGCAGCCTCCACCCAGCTCCGGGCCTCAGACAGGCGACTTTCCATCTGAGTGCAGTCTCCTAGACTCGACCCCACAGTTACCGTACGAGAACTACAGCTACCCGTCGCACTATCCCACATATCGTCTCGGCTTTGCTCCTCCCAGCCTTGCTCCGTTAGAAAGCGGCGCGGCGTATGAGATGTACAGCGTAGGGCCGAGCGTAAGCGTCGGAGGCACGGCTGCAACCCCAGAGAGCGGACTCGGGAAGTACGGTAGCTCCACGCGCTTTTCCTACACCTCGCAGCATTCCGACTATTCCCACCGCCATACGCAGAGGATGCAGACGCACGTGTGAAAAAAGAGCCTCCCTTCGGCACACACTTGACCGCATGAACGCAAGCATACACAGGAGGACGTTGTACAGAAAGGGAGAATGAGTGGTAGGAATCAGATCAGAAAGCACAGAAGAGAGAGTGGGAGGGAAATTGAGAGTGAGGGACCTCTCTTTTTCTGCTTTTTCTGCTTATTTCCTCAGCTCAAGGAGATGTGATTGCGAAAGTCACAATCAGGATGAGAAAAAAAAAAAAGGTAGGCTGAATGAAGGATCTTCAACATGCTGACTGTGTCGGTCTGAATATCTTGGAGTTAGCATGGCCGCGGACACGTCTTGAGAGCTGATGGAGGCAAGGTGACTGATGGAAACTACATGGCAGCGGTGGTCATGGAAGACTTTTGTAGGAATTCTTGTGAATGGCTTCTTCAACTCGTCTCCACACCCTTACTAGGCAAATATACGAAAGCAATATAACAGAGATTATAGCTACAGTAGACATGCAGTGGTTCATTGATGATTCCTAAACCGTCTTATAGACTTTTATTAATTCCTCACATCCAGCCATGAACAAAGCACCAAACAAAGCACAACACTATATGACCATATACCCTTGGCTACCAAAGCATGAGGGGTGTAACGATACAGCATGTCATATTGCATCATTCGATACGAGGCTATCACGTCTATATGCTCATACATTCGACAGGCTGCTTAATAAAGTAGGCAATTTGGCATAAAATATTGCTTATCATTACATGCGCTGTACCAAATATTTGAATTCAATCAAGGCCGCACACTCTCGTCTGTAAAAGTAACTCCCTCTTAATCTCGAATCAGGTTCGTTTTCGGATAAGCATGCTGTTTTTCGTGAGCCAACACGCTACCAGGCTAGCATATTAGCCCAAGAAAAGCAGCAATGGCTCCAGTGGAACAGTTTGCAGAAACCAATCTTTAAGTTCTGGTGTTTGGGAGCACGTTAGATACCCAGTGACTTAAAACTCTGATGGCCAGTGACCTAAAGCTTCTGTGTCGGTTGGTAGAACGAGAGGAGACATTAATTTTAGTACGTCCTAGTGCACAGCTTTTGGTTTGTTATATGCTGCTAAGAGTCTGAATGGATCACACAAACGCTGTCACTGATGCACTTCAGTTACTATAATTACATTTCAACCATCATTTCTTTTATCATGCTGAATGTTTAAATTAGCGGAAAACAGAAACCTAAGACATATCTGGACAGTGCTTATTTCCGCCACATTGAAAATGTCCGACACCGAGACAGTACCGTACCAAAACCAGGTCGAATTTGAATTCTGCGTATCGTTACACCTCTGCAGAGTATGTGTGAGCAAATGGACACTAGGTGATGAAAGGTCAATACACTTACCTGCTTTACCTGTTAATTAGTATCTAGTCGGTATTCTAGATTGCTAAGCTACCTCATGAAGTGGGCTACAAGCCTTACCATTTAGAACAATTATAGGAACCAATATGTGGCTCAGTTACCTTTTATTACAAAGTTGTCTCTGGTAGAATGCTTTCATTCTCATTAAGGAAGTTGTAAGTCATGTCATTGAATTAAAGCACTTTGGAATATTTTTGTTGATAGAAAAACAGATGCATACGGAAGGAAAAGAGACCAGTTCAGGAAGCCATCAGCCACGGCCAATGACAGCTAATTTTCTTTCTTTCACTCGTTCTCTCTTTCTTTCTTTCTTTTTTTTTTACTTTTCATGATGGGACAAACCATTGGGTTTTGGCACATCAGATGGTGGAGTATATAGTGGGGTGCTCAAGGGGGCGTCACAGTACACCATATATTTTTTCAAAGTGTTTTTACATGGTGATTAGTTGACCTTCGAGCACATACAGTATAGCTGCATATATATATATAAATATATAAATATACAGTATATGTGTGTCTATATACATGTCTGAATTCCCCACTCGTTTCCACGGTGCTTTGTAGTGGGGTCATTGTTTGCACTGCATTTCAGTATTCTAGCATAGATTATTACCCTTATAATCTACCTGTAACCTCTCATTTGCACACTAGGCTAGAGTGTTTTGACTAGTCACGAAATACAGAAATATTTTTTTTTCTGTCATATTTCTGTAAAGAATTGTGGACCAAAGGTTCATCGTTAGAGTGTCAGTCTTTATTTAGGTGATATTCACCTCAACAAACAAAAGGAAATATGCAGATTTGTTTGTGTTTGTTGTTTCTGGACTCAACAGTAATAACGGTGACAAAAAAAAAAGGTGTTTTGAAGGGTATGGGACTGCAAAAGATGTACGTTATGACCCAGCCTTAGGTACACATACTGATCTTAGATCAGGCTGCTATGCCGTCACCTTATTATGAGACATCATAATGAACCAAGTGGAGCCGATCACAGCGTCGGTTCATGGATGGATTTCGTGACAGTTTTGGGTTCCCAGGGTCTATCCCAGAGAACAGAATGTTTTTCCACACACACACACACACACACACATATATATATATATATATATAAAGTGAAGTTTATCAATACCTAATAGACTGGGGACTGCTCCCACACACATAATATCACAAAGACACACCTGCTACTTGTGCCAAACACAGACGCCTAAGTTGGAGGAAGCATTTTTTTATTTTTTGACCAGTACAAGTTAGACTTGGTCTATGGATGCGAAACCAGACAGGTTTTGAAGGATGGAAACATCATGATCAAGACAATCCGTCTCGTAATGGTTCTCCATCACGGAGCAGGGAGCTACTGTCTACAGTCGCCGTCTGAGTTTCAATGCCTTTCAGTTGAAGGAGTCTTGTAAATACTTTCACGTGTTACTCCGATTTCAAGCATTATTTTATAGCATTCAGTGTGATGCACTCTTTAAATGCAGTATTGTTACATACATTTCAACAGAAAATTGGCAGAAGGACTAAGGTTTGGCAATTTTAAAGATTTTGGGACCTGTTGTAAAAAAAAAATAAAAATAAAAAAATAAAAAAAAGCATAATAAAGAGGTGTGATCATTATACTTGGCTGGTGTCTGGTATGGTGCCAAAGAGCATTCAGCAGAACAAGATGCTCATCATCAGCAGAAAGCACCTTTCTACCTGCCTGTGCTGTACATTAGTATGTCTTTATGGTACATTTGGTTACACTGAGCAGTCGACAAAGGAAAAAAAGTATCTAACCTGGCGTACTTTTGAGGACGCGCCCTTTCCTCCAACATCCTTCTCAAAGGACTGAAGTTCCCTGAGGACTGAAAGAGGGATATATGAATATGTGCGTTGATTTAAAAAAGAAAAAAGAAAAAAAAAAAAAAAAGAGTGGCCTTAGGAAAACATGACTTTTATAATTCAACACTTTATATGCCAATTTAAGGCTGGAGGAGAATGGCGTGTGCGCACGCGCGTGTGTTTCTCTTTGTGTACGAATATCTTTATGTAATCATTTACTTCCCTAAAGTTCCTGCTCCAATACTTTTATTCTGCTGGTAGGACTGTATCCTGTATACTTGTGTCTTAGAAAGCAAATGTTGACCTTACTGTACTGTTCTTCATAGTTGAAGCATTCTACAGATGTACAACAGAAATTAATGAATTTTCATTTTTTTTATTTCACTATCTTTTTTCCAATATTTTTTTTAAAATGTTATGTAATTATTTTTTCACAGTATATCAAATAAAAGCACTGTTTTTATAAGAATGGATGATGAGAGGTGTTTTATATCTGTGGTAACAAACTTTCTTGGGTGACAAAACACAAGGGGGAATCAAAAAGTAAAGGCAAAATACATTTAATGACTTTGATAGAAGTAACTGTGAGAAACTGAGTATATTACTTTCCTACATAGTCCCCACGAAAGGCGACATTTGTTGTATCGTTCAACTAGCTATAAGTTTTTCGCCTGCTCCTGAAGCCAGGTGAGCACCGCTTCCTTTACTTCATCAACAGAGGTGAATTTGGGACTGTGCAGTGCCTCCTTCAGTGGACCTGATCAGTCTGCATTGTGCATCGTCATGGTGCAGCAAGACTGTTCTGGATAGCATTCCTCTTCTTTTGCTGCAAATGGCAGGTTTAAGTTCATTTCACAGCAATGCACAGTAATTTGCACTGTTCACTGTTTGCTCATGTGCTTGAAGATGCACCAGAATAGGAACCTTCATGTCCCAAAAGAACGTTAACGTGATTTCCTTGGGGGAAGGCTGACTTTTGAATTTCTTCCTCACTGGAGAAGATAGATGTCTCTACTCCAAGTGTTGTCTATTGTTTTTTGTATCATCACGAAATTTAAAAAAAAATTGTGCTTACTTTTTGATTCTCCCTTGCAAGACTTGGCACTGACCAATTTTTTTTTTTTTTTTTTTTTTTTAATTGAATTTCACTGGTTTTAAAATTTGTGAACTTAAACTTAACTTTGAAATGCTAACATTTTAATGTTTGTATTAAAAAATAGAGAGGGTACAGCTCTCTTGAAATACTGTCCCCTGCATACCAAAATCCAAACACAGCCAGCATTGAGTACGTGAAGTACCACGAGTATACTGGGTCTCCAGAGGCTGCAGCAATAGTAGAAATCAACAAGCTTCATTACTGATTGGCGATTACTGCCACACCCCCACATATGGCTTTCAGCTGTGTTTGGGCAGCGGATGCCCTTCTATTTGACCGGTATCCTCCATTATAAAGGACCTGCTCATGGTTATGCATTAAAAGGTTTAAAAGATTTCTTGTTGCACCATGCTTATCTGGACCTTTGTAAGAAAGGAACTTTAGCTGGACCTTCATGAGTTTTAACTGAATACAAACTTCGAGCATGACTAAAGCATATCCTTTTCAGAACATTTACCCTTAATGACAACTATATATGGAATAGAACCATCAACAGGCACAGACATAAAATATTTATTCCGTTTAATAGGTTTTTATACATAGAGAGGTTTGAGTGAAGTTGTCCATCATAACATTGCTCGAGTGAATTTGAAAGACACAACAGATGTACACAAAACAGGCATTGGGATTTCTCAACGGTCCACCTCACCAAACACAATGTCCTGAGTTCCTGAAAGGGAAATGCAACAATACCTTTAGCTCAACCTGCATTATATGGAAAGTGTGTGAATATACAAACAGCATTCAAATCAACTTAGCAAATTGTCATGTTCCTAAAATATGGTTAAACAAAATTAACTCAAATTCCTAATTTTTTTTGGGGGGGGGGAGGGGGGGCGGGGGGACCTTTGATCTGAGCCAAAGCCCAAACTCTCCCAGGGCCACATCAAGCATTATTTGTGAGCCTTTCAAGGGCCATAATCTAAAGCGATTTATTTTTAGCAAATTATTGTGAATTCTACTAATTAACACCAATAAAACGGACCACAAGGTAAGTGCATGTATATTGCATGGCCAAAAAAAAAAAAAAAAAAGAAAACGGTGCTGTTTGGATTTAAATGAGGAAATATTCACGAGCCTTTGATTGGATCATTACTGTAGTGATTAGTATGTTTCAGTCAGCAACATGTATCCCACGATAATGGAAAAGATGTTAGTTTTTTCAAACCGTCAAATATTTGGCCTGCACCAAGGAGGGGAGGGGAAAGAAAAACTAAGGAAATTGCTGAATTGTCCAGTGCAATACAAAAGCTGGAATAGTGGTCAACCGTCAAGTTCAGAGTTCAGACTTCGAGCCTGGTGAGAAAGTTGTATATCTGTTCTGTACCAGATATAACATTACAGTAGCCATTTTATTTGTAAATATTGCTTTCAAATTTTTAGTTTTTAAATCTGAACTGAGAGAAAGTGGTAGCGCTTTGAAGAAACTTATCCTGTTCTGTTAAAGTGAAAATGCTGAGCACTTACTACAAGCTGTTTCTGTGATTTCTTGCAAGTTCGAGCAGGGTGAAAGAAATGAGGCGGTGGGCCGTATTTAGTCTGAGATCCTGGAGTTTTCTCATGAAACACGAATCTAAAAACTTACCCTTTATAATGTTTCTGTTTAGCCTAATCATCACGGAGTACTAATACCTCTCACACAATTAACTGTTTTGTTAGTTTGATATCCACATAAATCATTTACCAATGATGGCCACCACATCAGCAAGCATGTGTCCTTTTGACATTTTGTCCAAACCAGCCTGTAATAAAAACAAAACATGCGTTACAGAAAAACAAGTCAACTGTTGATTAAATGCGAATAAGGAATTTAGTAGTACTTATGCAAGTATAATTTATACTTATTTGTTTAAATATACAGATATTTTTACATTGTTTCAATAAAGTTGTACCAATAATGTAGTGACGTTTCCTAGGAAAGTCTAAGTGTGTACCAGTATGCTAAAGGCTCCACACTGTAAACTGGGATAAATTTCTATTATCCAGTGTCCTCTAATATCACTGCGTTCTCATCTTACATTACACAGTAATCATTAAAGTTCACAGTCTTGAATAAGAGAATCTGTTCACCAAGTGAGCAAAGCCTGGTGCTTTAATCTTGCAGCGGTAGGGTCTACTGGAGCCATCGGAGACCAAATACACCCCAAACTCCCCCTGTGCAGAAACAAAAGCAATTTCATTAGTAATATTACATATAGAGAGAAGTCCGCGCATGAACAGAAGCAAAACCCAACAATAATAAGGGTCAATCGTAGGGACGCGCATACCAAGACACCAAAAATAAATGGAAATAAACCCGATGTACATCCTTATTTAGTTTTAGATGTTTCGGACCACATTTTTCAAACTAGAACCCCAAATTCACTTTGTGTGTTCGCACTTCCACCACCTCATCAGGTTTCATTTTTATTAAGAAAACCCACCATGCTGCACAGACACGATGTCATTGTAGGTCATTTAGATTTCAGTGCCTTCATACGACGCTTACGTTTCATTAGTTTCAAACGTTACTCTGATGGGCCGTGTGACAGCCACCTGCAGACTTTTTGATTTGGTTTCGTAATATTGAAGGCTGCTCTCTGATTAGCTCTCTGCATTTTCCTGTAGTGTATTTCAATGAGAAATGTATGAATGAGACAGCACTTTTTCTGAATGTTTTCAAAGCAGAACTCCATCTTTAAAAGTTATTCAGGAGTATTTCAAAGCAGCTGCTCCGTTTTTGCCACATCTATCAAATTGCCCTTTTTTTTTTTTTTTTTTTAAAGGAGGCATTACTAGGTTATGTTTATTGACTAAAATGTTCCAATACTTTGCTTAGACCAATATTGGATGACTGACGTCACAGAATAACGATTCACTTCTGTGCAGATGCAAAATAAATAAGAAATAAAAATAAAATTAGAGACACAAATCCAATGCAGAAGGATGCCTGAGCTCAGATTTCATATTGTGCGACTGGTGGGGATTAGAACATTGGGGGACATGTTTTCTGCTCTGTGGGATGTGAGGAACTTCTGACTGGTGTATTCAGACTGTCCAGTAGATTGTTGCCAAAAAAAAAAATTCCTGTTGTAAGGCCGCTGATGCCGCAGAGCGACTCCAAGTGAGTCGGATTACTACCTTGAGGTATCGTCAATTTGGCAACTATGGCACAGCACCTAGAAGGAAGTTTCTAGCAACACATTTTTCAAAAATGATGGCGTCTATTTACTTCTGAGACATGTGTATATAGCCCACTATATAGTTAATCAGACATTCTGTAGTGCTGTTCAAATTCTTAACTGTAAATTTCACTCACAATATAGTGCATTACAAAATCGGTGAGAGGCACACCAAAATATAGTGTTCAGATGCTGTACCCTACACATTGATCGACCACTGATCGTGCGAGTTGCAGAGTTTTATTAAGTTTTCATAAACATTTTTTTTTATTTTTATTTCAGGGTAGTGAAAGCATACATCAATTTCCAAATGCACTTATCCAATAAATATCAACGTTGACGTCCATGTTCTTGCATTCGTTTAAGCCCGAAATTTATCAACAGCTGTCTGCCCTTTTCCCCTAGTGAGTGTTTCATCTAGTGAACACTAGTCTAGTGAGTGAGTAAGTTGATAAGTGGACAATTTGAACACAGCAATTTTGGCCTGCATCCTAAAGCGGTAAAGGACTTTCTCTTAATCCATCAGTTAAAGCTTCTTTTACAAGTACATACAGTGTTTAAGTCTGAACTGTTTTCATTTGCTTTATAAGCAGCTTTCATTTGTTCCGTTACTCCTGCTACAATAATGTTAACAGAATAACAGGCCATGTCCCACACAGGTCTCATTCCTTATGGTTCTAGCTGAGGACATTACAGTACAGGAACTCACCTTAGGTGCTTCAACAGCTGTATATGTTGCTCCTGGTGGCACCTGGTAGCCCTCTGTGTAGAGCTTGAAATGATGGATTAGGGATTCCATAGACATCTACACACATAAAAAAAAAAAAAATACCATTCACATGTATTTAATATAAACATTGTTAGGGCAGATGCACAATGCATACGGAAATACAGACATCACAAAGATTATCATGAAGCCCCAGGTTTTAATGCCTGTTCTGAATGATTAAACCCATCGTCGGAAAGTAAATCTTTTGAGACCATCCTATGAGGCTGACTACTAAAAATTGCTATATCCAGCAAGATTATCTATAGTGCCATACATTATTGCTTTGCTCTACATTATTTTATGCACAAATAATATTCACCTACTTAAATGTCCTATTGCAGGAATTTATTTCAGATTATGTTTATTTTAAAGAAATTGAGGAGTGTAGGTAATCTAACGGGATGGCAGAATTGCGATGATGTATCCACACGTCATCTTTCAAAATGAGCACGTTACACATTTCCAGTTTTTCTGAAGTGTACATGTCGCACAACACTATATTATAGATGTAGTGGTACCTCAGTACTCGAACTCATTAGAACTCGAATTTCTTAAGAGAGTCAAACCAACAAGTTCTTAAATTTTTTTTTCAAATAAATAAATAAATAAATAAATAAACAAACCTGGAACTCGATCTAAATCTCAGAAGTTGAACTGTGGACCCAAGATAACCTCTACGTGTCATGAATCTGCCCGTGCAGAGAGCCCTTTTAACAAACCCGTTTTGGGTATCCTCAATAGCGGTGCAGTTCGGAGGACGCGCGCCACTCCAAGAACACTCCGCCGCAGCGCCACTGGCGTATGCGCTAGGACTCATGCCGTGCCTGAGCGTCATGTGGGATGCTACAGGTCTTACACATTTCGTAACTAATGACAGACGTTAAAGAGACTCACTCAGTCACACCAAGTTGCGAAGTTTTAGATTGTATTCCCCGCGCTTTTGCCAAGTCTTGACTGTCTGTTTATGCTCCCTGGTTTTGACCCTTTTCTGTTCATAATGCAGGGAAATGAGGCACGCGGCACTCAGCAGTCTCTCGGCGGAAACAAAGGGTAACGCTTCAGTCTCAGCCTCGCATTCACTGTGATAGCATCGTTTGTTGGTGATGGTGCTTCTTTATATTAATAATATCAGGTAATACACTGTACTTTATATCATTTTTTGTAGCCACTGCACACCAAAAAGTTACGCAATAGTTGAACAAATGTTACAACCTAAAAGTTTGCAATTTACGAACAAATTAACAAATACAGAGTAATAAAAATAAACACGTTACAAATTACTGTTTTGATAAATGTGTTTAGATGTGTTTAGTATATGCTCTTCTTTTTTTTTTTATCTTGTTCATTTTGTGTTTAAATGCTTAAAAAAAAAAATTTAGGTGTAATTTTTTTGGGGGCGGGAACCAATTAATTGGTTTTCCATTATTTCTTATGGGAAAAATACGATCAGAACTCGAACTTCTTAGGATTCAAACCTGTGCTCGGAATGGATTAAGTTCGAGTTCTGAGGTATTTTATACTTATACATATGTTATATCATATATACCTACTATACACTCAAAGAGAGGGAGGGAGGCACAGAGAGGGGCACAAATCTCACCTTCATTTCAGATCTCTTTGGTGGTGCGACCTTAGCATCATCCACCTTGATCTCTCCCTCAGGCATCTTGTTAAGACATTGATGCATAATCCTTAAAGACTGCCTCATCTCCTCCACACGACACAGATACCTGTGTGAACATAAATGTTATCTTGTTCAGATTCTCTTAATGCTGCAATTCAAAACTACGCTATTTGACAGAAGCATACGCTTGCATTACTAAATTGCCCTGAATCTGTGATAATGCTCTCACAATCAAATTAAAGACTACGGTAGCACTTTGCACATTCATGGCCTTAATTTGATGCATTTTTGTATTAGTTCTTACCTGTCATAGCAGTCCCCGTTACTTCCAACAGGAACATCAAACTCCACCTCGTCATATTTGTCATAGGGCTGAGATTTCCTCAAATCCCACTTAATGCCAGAGCCCCTCAACATCACGCCACTGAGAGAGGGAGAGGAACATATACATGAAATACTATAATATGATGAACATTAGTGCTGCCACTAACGACTAATTTTCTAACGACCGATTTTTCGACTAATTTTTCGATTAATCGATTAATCTTAA
>JAQLOM010000001.1:13611787-13622122 GCA_030068315.1 Chrysichthys thysi
CATAAAACCAAAATATTTCCAAATATCAGATGTGCTTTTCCTTTTAGTCACCAATTCGTCCTCGCCCAAGTTTGCCTCGCTCAACTCACTCACTACCTTCAGCCATCACGACGACGCTCTCCACACCTAAACCACCATGCGCTATAGAGAGGGCAGGGGGCGGGCTTCTCGGGCAGCGTGACAGCATCTGATTGGCCAAATATATTGACGTTCAGTGTGTGAATGCACGGCACATAAAATGGAGACTGCATTTTATCGAAATTTAAGTAATCTTTGCGATACATCTATCGCAAGCGTTGATATCGTGATAATGATAAATTTTAGATGCATCGTGCAGCCCTAATAGCAAGGCTTGGCAAGAGCGTGGAAAATGGCAACTAATGCTCTGTGACCTTGGCGTGGTTGCGTGAGTCTTTTTATAGCTCCTGTTATCAGTCCCAACGCTGTGGCGTTGCGGAGGAAAACCAGGAAGTAGTCTTTAGCGGCATGAGTTCTCTGACATGCTCTGCTATTGGGAGTGCTCAGAACAGGTGCGCTGCATGCGTGCGCTGCAAATTCATGACCGTTTTATGTATTTTTACTTTGTATTTTGTATGAATCATTTTTATATATAAATATTTGTGGGTTGTGAAACAAGTTATCTGAGTTTCCATTATTTCTCATGGGGAAACCCGCTTTGATATACGAGTGATTTGGGTTACAAGCACGTCTCCGGGAACGATTTATGCTCACGATGCAAGGTTCCACTGTAATTACTTGTAACTGTAAATTGTTGTCTTTGCAGAAGCTCAGAATGAACCCTTTATATCTAAACAAGGCGTGGGTCCACTTCTGTGGAGCTGCCGTGTTGTGCCTCTACAGTAGCCCAGAACAGACAAACCTCTAGACAGCCCCTTCAGTGTTTTACGTTTTTACAAGCGGTAGCATGAATCGAGAAGAAAGCTGAATAAGAAAGGAAGAGAAGCAAGAAGAGAAATCGGTATTTACTGGTGCTGGTTAGCAAGTTTGAGAACCCAAAATTTCTTTAAAAAAAAAAATGGAGGATCATACTTATATTTGCATTCCCTTGCTTTTCCCCCAAATGCTACGTAATAAGTATTTGGAAGTACACTACAGGAACCTGACAGCTGCCATATGTTCTAATACATGCTTGGAAAGGGAGGGGTAAGGAAGGGGCATTCCAATGGATGCAATAAACTGAATCCTACATAGTGGACCTTTTAAAGGGTTTAATATCTTCAGCTTCTCAAACATTTCTCACATATTTGCTTTAACACCGGTAACAATACCTACCCACCAGGCAGCTACCAACTGGGGAGGGTGAAGCTGCTGCTCAAGCAATGTCCGGGATGTCAAATTTACGTCAGTTTTTTTTTCTGCAAAGCTGTCTGTTTTTAAATATTTGGTTTAATTTTGTGTGTGTGTGCGTGTGTGCTTTTAAATCAAAAGAAACTATCCTAAAAATTTGTTGGCCACTAGTGTCTTACAAATGGCCGCTTTCACCTTACCAGTATCACCCAAATATTGTCCAAACATGAGGAACTGTAACGGGTAACATGAATGTGAACACTGACCTCTCAAAAGTACATAGGCCCCATCATTTTTGGAAAATTTATTTCTAGAAACTTCCTTGTTGCTGCTCTGCCATAGTAGCCAAGTTGATGGTGATCCCTCACTGAAGTGCTCCGACTCACTTGGAGTCGCTCTGCAACATCAGCGGCCTTACGACGGGGATTTTTTTCAACAATGCACTTGGCCGTACAAAGACACCTGTCAGAGGGCCCGGGTCGACCTGAGCGGGATGCTGGTGATTCCTTTCCTTTGCTTTTGAATTGTACAATCACTCTATTGACCGTGGTAAGAGGAATCCCAAGGTTTTGTGCAATCATACGCTGGCTAAATCCACCCTCAGACTGACCCACGATACAAACTCTTTGAAAATCACACAACTGGTGTTTGTGGCATGGCTAGTTGCTAAAAGCAATGAATATACTGTAATCTGAAATGAAAACTAATAAAATATTAACAAGTGGTGTCCCCATGGATAAAACATAATGAGGGGTGTCTTTCCTTTTGAAATGTCCGTGTACATCATTTATTCATTGCTCTCTTGCAGCAGGAGCTGGATGAAATGGACCAAAATTGACGTTTCTTTCCGAGCTTTCGAACACACACATACAGTACGCATGTATTCAAAATGCCAGTTCAGGGATCTTCTTACAATCAGTCGATGCAAATTAGTAGTTCTTTTGTCAATTTTCCGTGCACTGTAATATTGTCCGAGCCTAAAAAGTGTGTTGACCTTGCGCTGAAAGGTGAAATGAGGACCAGCCGTAAATCATCACTTAATGTTTTTTTTTTTTTTCCCCCCTCCCTCTATGACAGTGTGCAAGGATCCGCCATATAAAGTGGAAGAATCTGGATACGCTGGCTTTATCCTGCCTATTGAAGTGTACTTCCGAAACAAGGTCATAAAATAAAAAAAAATACAATTCCCTTTCCTTAGACTTGTCCATCCTCATGTGTCGCATGAACGTGCTAAATTTGAGCTTTCCCGTCCCCCAGGAGGAGCCGAAAAAAGTGCGCTTCGACTACGATCTGTTCCTGCACTTGGAGGGTCATCCCCCTGTCAATCACCTGCGCTGCGAGAAACTCACCTTCAACAACCCGACCGAGGAGTTCCGCAGGAAGCTGCTAAAGGCCGGCGGGGTAACGTACACGCGTGCTTCACGTGCATTTTGTTCGCGTCACTCCTGCCAGTGAATTCCGTGGAATGAAACCCGAACACGTGCTTATTAGATGGGGAATAGGGCTCGCGAATACACGTCATCCTGGAGCAATAAAGTTAACGTTCAGATTCTACTCGATCCATTTCGGTTGGATTATTTTTACTGGAATGAACCTGAATGCTTTATGTTTGTAGTATCTAGTTTTTAGGATGTAATCAGTAGCATAATCGGGATCTTGGAACATGCTGGAAGTAAAGCCTGACTCGCTATTCTGTTTTATTGCTTTTAAAGTATTTTTGTCTGCTTTTCTTGTACAGAATGAGCATTTGCCCTCTAGATTGCGTTTTTGTTTCTGCAGCACATGTGGGTGATGCGGGTGATCTCACAGAGCGGCTATTTATCATTTTAAGGTTTCCGTATCGGGGCTCTGTCCCAGCTTTACGGTATGTCTGTGTTTATGTGGGTGGTGTCTTCAGGGAGAGCTGTGGGCACACGCGCGCGCATGCACACACACACGGCAAGGTGAGGGTATAGTGCTGTTCCATTAAGCTGGCTGCCTGTGCACAGCTCTACAATAAAACCCACTGTCAGTGAGTTGGTCTTAATGGAATTACAGTTCTCATCAGCCAAGATGAATAACTTTTGCAGGATGAATTAAAGTGGGCCAGTTCCAACCTGAGCCATCCATCACTACAGGACACACAAGACAGGTCTTGGTCCCATGCCAGAGGACACCACACTCTGAGTGTGTGTGTGTGTGTGTGTGTGTGTGTGTGTGTGTGTGTGTGTGTGTGTGTGTGAGAGCGAGAGAGAGAGAGGGCTTGTCTGTTTTTGGTGTGTTTTTTTTGCTTTTGTTTTCAACTTCAGAACTGAAGTTTTCCTGTAGTTTTGATGATGGAATCGCATCAAGCATGAGTAATTCTTTTCAAAATGTCATTATCTAAGGAAACGATCACGTCGGTATGCGCTTGTAGGGTTTTGTTTTCCTAATCCTTGTTTTGTTCCCAGAATCAGACTGTTTGCAGCTGACCTCATTTCCCTTGGTTTATAGTCTGGGTGTAGAGTAAATCAGCGCAGTTGATTGACAGCGAGCGGTTATATTGCAAGACATTTAATTAAGAAAGTCCTGTTAGGATGTCCGATATCGGTCTAAATCGGCAGGGAGTGAAAGGTCATCTTCAGTTTGCCTGATGGCTTTCATCACGGGCTTTGGAGGTTTTTGTCGTTATGTCATTTTAAAATAAAAGTACAGTGTCTTTTGTTGAAGTTTTTGCTTATTTTTTCTCCCCCCACTCACTCTCTTGCTATCTAATTGTTTGCATTCTATTTTGATAGCAACGAGATCCTCACAAAAGAAGTTCAGAAGACTCTAAAGTAAGGACCTGTTGATTTTTTGTTTTTTTTTTCTTTTAAATAATTCATTGAAATTAATCATAGTTTAAAACGTTTGCAGAATGTGAGACGCCACGATACAAATTCAGTCCAAACAATGCCAAGTTTTGTCAGTTCTCCATTTTCAGCATGGCTTTGTTCATCAGAGTTCCTCATGCAGTTCTTGGAATCTGAGCGGGTTTCTGGTTATCCTCAGGTGATGGTCATGCAGGAAGGCTCCACGTCTCTGTTCGGACAGCACCTTAAGCTGCCCACTTTACCCAGCAGCTCACTGACACTGAACTTCTCTGATGGCAAAAAGACCAAGTCCTTTCCAGGAGCAAAGGTTAGTCTAAATCTCCATCTTGAGCCCTTTCACAGCTTCTGAACTAAACCGAAAAAGCCATGACTCACCAAAAAAACCACAAAAAAAAGCCCTTGTTTGCCACCAGAAGAATTCCCAGCTCTTCAAAGAGCTCTTCTTAATCTTCCATATTTGGCAAGTTTAAGTGTGTTCTGGGCATTTAGCTTAGATTTTGCGAGACGTTAAACATTGGCTTGAGTCAGGTATTTCTTGGCTGGGAAAAAGGCAAAGTGCTTACATTGAGATGACGTAAACTAAGCAGCAGGGTGTCCCGTTACAGGAGGGGGTTTTGAATTAACTGTGAAATACTTATAGACCTCAGACATTTTCAGTTTTTTTCCCTCTCTCTCTCCCTCTTTTTTTCAGTCTGTCTGAAAGAACCATTTAAGAAACTGTTCCGGCCCCCCTTTTTTTTTACGTAAAGCTCCACTGCAGTTATTAGTTTCCAGCAGTGTTGCACAGGGAGCTTAGAAGTTAAACCACCCCCACCCCCCATAACGTGCATGGAGTGAAGCACGTTATCCATTACGCTAGTAAATCGTGCAGGACTACGCACCTACACATTTCTTCAGTTAGGTTTTATTTTTAGTCTCCAGTGTCATATCACTTACTGTGATCCAACTTGAAGCGCTGCGCGCATGCGGAGGTCACGTGAGTCCCTACCGCACATGGAATCTGTTCCCAATCTAAACAGGCCCTCGCACGTGATGGATTGCTGACAGATCAAGGGTCACTGGTAGCTCGGCTGCCGCACAACTACATCAGCCTCCTTAGCAAACAGGCGAAAGGTGGTCCACGTGCTTGTATCTTCTCCGTGTTAATTCAGTGTTGTGGTCATGGAAGTTCTCGAGATGGTGCACATGTTTAGAAAAAGTTGCAAAAAATGTAAACCTGCCGGTAGCATTTTTTTTAATACATTTTAGTGTTTTTCAACACTATTTCGATTAATGAACATTTCTCAAAGAATAACACACTTTTAGGCCTAAGCGTAATCTCCTCAATAGACTTACTGTCGATTTTGTTTTATTTAAATAATAAGAGCCTGGAGTTGTTTGTTTTATTTGGTCTCCACTATTTGGTGTGGCTCCAGCCTTGTGAGACGTCTATAAACGAACACTTTGAGCTTTCTGTCAGGTAGAATTGTATTCTTTGGCTGGCCATGAAGAAGCCTCTTTGTGTTCAGAGGTCCAAGGGTCAACAACAGATAGGGAAAATAAAAAGCTTTAGAGGTAGTTCAGGCAGGTCATAACACCTCCTCTGTCTAGACTGCCTAATGGCTTTACTGCATGAGTGAAATATTGACAGGGGCTACCAGGCCTGACCTTGGGACAGAAAAGCCCAGTCATTAGGGGAGGAAGTGCCTTCAAGCCTCCATGTCCAGGTTTCAGCTTCGCCACTTCCTGTAGCTTACCTCCTTTCCATATACTCCAAATTTAGACAGTGTGTAAATTCCCAGTTTGGACGGATGTGGAAGTGCTTTTGTGTGTTCTGCTGAGTAAGCGTTTACTCACTATATGTGTACTTTTTAGAAGGTGTTACTTGAGACACTCAGATTAATTAATCAATTAAAAAAAAAAAAAAATTTGGTTTTAGTTCCCCTGGATTTCTTACCTCTGGTGCCACTCCAACCTTAGTCTTTTGTACTTTGTCTGCAGGACGGGTCCAAAAGCGGTAGTGCCCTCACCATCACCACCACCACCAACAGCATCAGCAGCAGCTCGCTCAAGCTCCACAAGCCATCCAAGGAGCACAAGGACAAGCCTTCCAAAGACTCAAAAGAGTCCAAAAGTGCCTTCAGAGACTTCAGCAGGGACTCGGGCAAAGTCTCCAAAGACTCCTTGAAGAAACCCAAAGAGAACCAGCCGCTGCGTGATGAGCAGCCCATCCCTAAGATGGGTTTCAAAGAGCCCAAGGCCATATCTAAGGAACACCGGGCCACTGAGGTTAGCTTCACAAGCCTGGGCCAGAATAAACGAAGGTCCTCGATGGACGATGAAGCCCACGTTACCAAAAAAAGGAAAGAAGGTTTTTCAGAGTCGTCGCAGAAGCTCCAGTCCAGTTCCAGCTTGCTCCAGCCTCACCACTCGGATAAAAAGGCTCTGAAGGACAAATCGCAGGTCCGACACGCCAAGTTAAGGGATAACGAGCTGTCTGAGAGAAGGAAGGTTTCCACGCTGCCTCCTTTTCAGGATGTGGTGGACCCAAACGACTCTGACATGGATGACATTTCTGCTAAATACGACGTAAGTGCCCTGTGCTGCTTCTGTTGTTTTTTTTTTGGTGGGGGGCTTTATTTATTTATTTATTTGAAAATGTTTTCTTATTTATAACTCTGCTGTTATGAGTCATCTTCTCGTGAGCCCGCAGCATGGTGTACTAAGCATACGTGCACTTTTTGACTTGACAATTTCTTAGATCTGGTTTGGAATTATGAAAGCAGTTTTAGAATTGGGGTGAAGATCAGAAGCGTGTGTGCGTGTGTGTACATGTCGAGCAGCACCAGTACGTTCTCATACTTGATCTCTAGGATGCCCTGTTTACAAACAGTTCTCCCAGAACATGCAGGAGCTGTGTAATCATCAAACAAACAGGTCATGATGGGCAGTGGGAGAATTCCAGCAATACAGGTTTGTTCAGTGAGGAGCGTTAGTAAGCTGGGTGTTTGCATGCTGAGGTCTCGTTTTTCTGGGTGGGATTCAGGGAACTGGTGCCAGAAGAGGTCAGAAAGGTGTGCTCTGGAATTTACATTTTGGCTCCCAAGTTCCTGGAACTGGGGGGGGGGGGGGGGAACACAAATACCACAAATACCACAGTAGAAACATTCAGGTATAATTTCTGTTGGTTCCCCCCCGATTGAGATAATGTTAATTTATGAATTAGAACATATCACACTATTAATACTTTGACCTGTTAGTGGCTATCTGTGGCTGTGCATTGACAAGCAGCATTCACGTCCCTCAGGTCCCCGCATGTGTCCTTGTCACTCGACATGGTGTGGATGTTTTATGAGGGTTTGTCGAATGAAAACCTTTAAAGTGCAGCATAAATTAGAGAAACACTACATTACATTTCTAGTTGCAAACTTGATGAAAAATGAAGGTTTCCATGTGCCACTCTTTTGTACATGCTGGGTAATGGTGGTTATGGTTGTGCTCAGCTGTAAACGTGCCTGATAGCAGTGCAGTCTTCACTGTGTTCACTGATGTGTCTTGGCTGTCCAAGTATATTTGTATATGTGTACAAGTATATTTTCTAATGTACCAAGAAGGAAAAGTGTGTACATTAGTGGTAAGCCGACTCTCACCTGTTTAAAGCTCTTTTTTATTAAGGACCTTGTGTTTCTCCGGTGAAGGGGATGAACTACATTCGCTTGACATTTATATGGAAACATGGTTATGGTATCATGGGGATAAAGTCAGAGAGTCCAGACCGAGATGGTTTGGACATGTACAGAGGAGGGATAGGGAATATATCGCTAGACGGATGTTGAGGTTGGAACCACCAGGCAGGAGACCTAGAGGAAGACCAAAGAGGAGATTTATGGATGTAGTGGAAGACGACATGAAGTTATCTGGGGTGAGAAAAGAGGATGCAGAGAATAGAGTTAGATGGAGACAGATGATTCACTGCGGCGGTGACCGCTGAAGGGAACAGCCAAAAGGAGGAGGAGTAGTAGATTATTATAATATCAATATTCTCTCACCGCATGTAACGTCATGCTAAATGCTGCCATTCCATGACTATACATATAATGTCAATAATACATGTCTGTCCATGGGCCAAAGGCGATGTTGGTACAGTTAAAGCCAAATGTTTACATGTAAGATATTCCAGTTCAGTTTTTCCCAACTCCATGTTCTCTTGCATTTTCTATGTTCTGTCATTTAGGGTATCTACTTTACTTTATTTCCATAAGAGGTCATTTCAAAATAATAGCTAAGAGCTTTTATGTACTATGAGATTTTGGGTGGGTCACAGAGCTGTGCGATCTGAATAAAAGAAAAATCTCATATCCTGATGTACGTAACTTCATATCAAGGTAATGATAAATATAAAAAAACAGCACATTTTTTCTGTGGAATTCAAATTAAAGCTAATAATAAATAATAATTTTTTCAATTAAATCTGGAATGTAGCGTTTTTAGAATAGAAAGGAGATAAATCATAAGTGTACACCACAGTGCAAATTTTGATCAGGTTGTTTGTGATAACCATGGGAAAATTATTAGCATTAGCCAGCCAGCGTCTAGTAACCTAAACAAAATAAGGATATTAAGTCCTTATTTTACACACATCCTGGTCTTAATAATGTTAATTTACTAATAAACTAATCAAATAAAATTTTATATATATATATATAAGTAGTACATTCACACGGATATATCGTCACACCATAGATCTTATATGCAGCCCTTGTGGATCACATGTTCATAAACCTTTTTAATATTTGCTGTCGTCTTTGAATCAAACACTTGGAGTCGGCTTCCACAAGCTTCTCACAAACGTTTTGGTGGACTTTCTGCTGAGTCCTCCTGACCGAAGTGATGTAACACAGGTTTGTGGGACTCGTTGCTCAGACTTGCTTTTCAGTTTAGTCCACAAATTGTCTGGGATACAGGTCAGGGGCTTTGTAATGGTCACTTTTTTGTTATCTTTAAACCTTTGGAGCTATGTTTAGGATCCTTGTCCTGATCCCAGCCAAGTTTGAACTTTCTAGCTGATGCCTTGCTTGCGTTCTGTCTTGAGGTGTTGTGTTGGCATTTCTAGATAGTCTTTCTTCCTCATGATGCCATCTGTTTTCTGATGCGCTCTAGTCCCTTTTCAAGCAAAACACCCCCAAAGCATGATGCTGCCATCTCCATGTGTCTTCTTTCTATGTTCTTCATATTAAGAGCCTGAACTTTTACTTCTAAACATTGCACAGGACATTATGGCCAAACAGTAACTTTCTATTGCTTCATTTTATTATAGAATACACTTCCAAATGCTAAGTCTTTTGTCCTGGTGATCCCCTGTTTCAGTTTGGGGGTTTTTTATGCCAGGTTTGGAGTAAGTGGTTCTTCCTTGCTAATTCAGGCTACTGGTAGATGTACATAACCAATTCCTCCAGCTCCTTCCTGCTTTCATCCTTGGGTTTCAGTTGAATGTTTTAGAACAAAGTTTCCTCATCCCTGGGAGTTAATTTATGCCTCCTTCCTGAATGGTGCCTTGTCTGTGAAAAAGGAGCAAAATATGCTGTTGTGTATTTTTTTGTGGGGGGAGCTGGATGTCTTTAAGTACAGTGGAACCTTGGACTGTGAGTAACTTGGTCTGTGCGTGTTTAGCAAGACAAACAAAAATTTGTAATCAATTTTGACTTGGTTAACGAGCGAGGTTTTGCAATACGAGTAGTATTCGTCTGCCGAGCCACACGTGATCGCAACTTTTCTCTCCCACTCACTGCAGGATTGTGGCTTCTGCGCTAGCATAATACTGTTGGTGTGCGTGTCATTTCCGTGAAATCAATTGGAAATCAACCATCATTGTATAGTTTCCTTGTTAAAGTCCATCTCTCCTGCTCTCTGTCATGGATCTGCCCACGCAGAGTGCGCATGTAGCACACCTGTCTGGCACTCCCAATAGCGATGCATGCCGGAGGATTCACAAATAGAATACTTCTGGGATTTGCGCCGTGCTCGCACGTCACGTGGGTTACTACTACATTAGGACTGATTATATAGACTTGGGGTCCCCAGTCTTTTTTGTGCCACAGACCGGTTTTATGTCAGAATATTTTGCACGGACCGGGGGGGGGGGGGGGGTAATTTGGTTTGCGATGTAAACGGACGGACCAGGGGAGCGCAAAGTGTTGCGATGGAACCGCTACATTAT
>JAQLOM010000001.1:13661361-13681233 GCA_030068315.1 Chrysichthys thysi
GGTGTTTTTTTTTTTTTTGTAATTTTTCGGGTTGTTGTTGTTGTTTTTTTTTTTTTTATTATTTTTATTATTATTTTTAAAGAGCTCTGAACCTAGACTGCTGTTGCTGGATCAGGTTGGTTTTTTTTTTTTTTTTTTTTTACTCCAAAGCCGTGTTGCATCGTGGATCGGCCTTGTCCACGGACTGTAACAAAACACGCCGAGCACAACATCCTGGTTTAAAATAGCCGTTTTCGCATTTCGTCACCGTCTCTATATTTGTAGGTATGCGTATGAAAGGCAGGTGGCGGCGCAGCGGATTACGTAATGGAAGGGAAGCCACAGGAGGGCTTTTACATAAAGGTATTAAATTAGTGTATGACATTATATCTAGCAAAATGTGGGGGAAAAAACCCCAAATGACGTGTGTGTGGTGTTCAGAAGCCCCTCGGCTGGACTCAGGAATGTCTCTTCTGCTCGTGTCACCATCTGAAACGAGAGTCTGGAGCGCCACGCTGACAACTGTGGGGAAGACCATGTGAGCAGCGACAGCTCCACTAGGACTGTACAACAGGGGCGAGCAGTAGGGCTTCCTGGGGAATCGTGTCTCTAATATTTACCCACATAAAAGCCAAAATAGCAACAAAATTACAAAAACAAAAGAAAAGAAACCCCCCAAAGTGCTTCAGCGCAAAGCCATGGCAGGATCAGAGAAGGCGCTGCTTTCCGGCGGGGACACCCACTGCGCGCTGGCCGCCAAACTTTTACGCGTCGTGGCGCCTCCAAAAGACTCGAATTATGTAGATCTGAACCAACTGCTAGACCTGAAACTGGGCGAGAAGAAAACGGTGCAGGTAAGTCTTCCCGGTCAGGAGGACATTCTCCAGGGCGTCCGGCTTCCCTCGGCGGAACATCTGCCAAGTCTCACGCGTAAATGTGTTAATCTGGAGTACTGGGAGAAAGGCGGAACACGGGGCGCAGCACACACCCAGGCGACAGCGGGATCTCCTGAAAGCCCGCGGCTCAATTACGGACATCTCACGGACTGCCCCGGGGTGCGCGCGGAGCTCGACTCGGACAGAACCCCGGGAAAACCTGGGAGAGAGACCAAAGCCGACGATGGTGATTCACGGCGCCCGGATTCGGATCTCAGCGACAGAAGCGAATCGGACGACGATGTGAGTTTGGTGCTCGCGGATTACTGCGTCCCCGATGATGAGGCTCACTACATCACCACGCACGAGATTCAGCTTTGCGAACTCGACCACGACGTGGACTGCGACTTGGATACGGCATCCACGTGGGATATCGATGACGACCTCCGGGTCTATTCGTTCGTGGACTACGCATCTGTGGACAGCGACGGGGGCGCAGGAGGGCCGCTGGGACACAAGGAGGAGGACGAGGCTCCCACGCGCGCCGCAGGGGCATGCAGGCAGACAGACAGTGATCAGGGCGACGGGACCGAGAGAGCGCCCGAGGGCCAAGGGAAAAGCACCGGCCACATTCACCTGTCAATCAAAGCCACTTCCAGGGCTATAAACAAACCGAGCAACGTCCAAGAAAAGGATGGAGGCTTTCATCATCATCAGCAGCAGCATGCCATTCACTCAGGAGACATGAGCCGCTGTGTCTTAAAGGACACAACAGGGGAAAAGGGGCGCGACGGCGCAAAGTGTCTGATTGCTCTACCCGGCCGTTTGCACTTTGGCAGCAAGTTCAAAGGCAAAGATGTTAGTGGGTACTCCAGCGGTACATCCAGCGCTGTAAGTGAGCTGGATGATGCCGACAAGGAAGTGCGCAACCTCACGGCCAGAGCGTTCCGAAGTTTGGCCTATCCATATCTCGACGCCATCACTTTCAGCACTTCCAGCGAGTCCTCGGCTTCCGAGCGCAGCAAAGGGCTCAACAGGTGGTCAGCGCTTGTTGATCTAAAGTATGGCAACGTGAACTCGTCCAAAGGAGGCGGTCACAATATAGTGGCCCATCAAAGCGCCTCGTCTAGCTTTCAGCTGGCAAAAAGGAGGGAGAGTAAAGGGATAACGGGATTAACCCTGACCAGTAGGAGGGCGCCCCCAGTCGAGATCTTTGCCCTGAACGGCAATCTGGTGAACCCCCAAAACGCCTCGTCGAGCAAAAAAATCGAGCTCATGGGCAAAATCGGACAGGTTCAGAGCGGGGTAATAAGGCTCACCGAGACCCTGAATTTCCGCTGCAACGTTCAAGCGGGTCCGCCTGCAAACCAAAGGCGCGTGAAATCCGCCCGAAGCGCGGGAGGATCACGTTCCGCAGATGAGGTTACAAACCCGCGGCAAAAGGCGCACACCAAGCCAGCGTGCAATTCAGAAGACGCCATGGACGACGTGCACAAGAAATCCATATTTGCCTCGAGCATACTGAAAAATGTCATCTCCAAGAAAATGCAGTTCGAGCAGGAGCGCAAGATGGAGCGCGGGGAGATCTGCGAGCCCGAAGGTGCGCTCCCGGCACTGCGCACACAAAGCTCCAAGGTCTCCGAGGCGGACTCTGACTTCACCATCGTCTGCCTGGAGGACCTGGGAGACATCGTGGACAGCGGGTCCTGCGACACCAATGACAACGAGCGCCCCGAGCAGCCTCCGGCTGTGGAGACGCAAACCTGCGCGCTATTCGACACTAAAAAAGGAGCTGCAGACGCGTGCAGAGGCGCGCTGATCCGGAGCCAAAATAGCGCTTTCAGAAGCTGGAAGGAGGAAAAGCTGGAGGTCCTGGCTGAGCGCGCGAGCGAGCGGACGTGCGAAACGAGCAGCAAGCTAACTAAAATGTCGCGCTTGTTTGTGCCAAGCATTCAACTCGTGTCCGCGGAGAGAGAGCCCGAGAAGCCCGAGAAGCCCGAGCTGAG
Source organism: Chrysichthys thysi (assembly GCA_030068315.1). Classification (NCBI taxonomy): domain Eukaryota; kingdom Metazoa; phylum Chordata; class Actinopteri; order Siluriformes; family Claroteidae; genus Chrysichthys; species Chrysichthys thysi. The sequence continues at coordinate 13,664,222 of JAQLOM010000001.1, forward strand.
CGCGGAGAAGTCCCGAGAGGAAACGCCTGGGAACACTGTACATGGAGCAGACGCTGCGCAAAACCCCGGAGCGTCAAAGTCGCCGGAGATTAAAATAAGTTTACGCAGTCGAAGAGACCCGTTCAGCATTGCCAAGCTCCTCACACCCGGTTCAGGCTGTTTGATGAAAACAAGCGATGAGTCCAAATACCAAGCGCTTAGTGCTGCACTCAGGAGTGACTCCTCAGACAGAGTCCCACACTTCACGGTTCGCGATGTTCGAGACAAGGCAAAGCTGCAAGCGCCAATACACCAGGTCAGAGACGTGCGCAAACTGGTTAAGAGCTCGTATCACTTTGGATCTCTGGACAACAACTGCACGGACACGGAGCACAAGAGCTCCAGACTCAACACAGCTCGAAATCTCCCACACCTTCCCCCTATGGTGATTACATGTCAGTCGGTGAATACAAACAGTAACGTGAAGCAATCTGAAATATTCCCAGGTTGCTCCAATCACAGACAGGTCGAGGACGTCCTAGAGGAGGATGGGTCACATCCTCAGGTAGATGGCATCAGTGCGGGGTCTGGACAAATAAGCAAACCAACTGAGCCAGTGCACTCGTCCAACATAGTGCAAAAGGAAGGAACGCCAGAATTAAAAACGGAGTCAAAGGCCGCCACCAAGAAGCAAGAGAAAGCGTGTGATCCATGTGAGAAAAAGGCTGATCCCAAGACGGCCGCTCTGGAGAAACTTCAGGCTGCTGTGAAGACCATGGAACAGCTTTATGTGTTCGACAAAAACGAGTGGAAGAGGAAATCCGAGCCGCAACCCATAACTGACAGCCACGTGCTTTCACTCCTGAGTGGTGAGCATCAAGGAGGGAATGAGCAAGACCAGGGGACCGCTAGTTCTTCATCGGTCAGCATTAGGCGAGACTCGTTCTCAAACCCAGATAAGGCGGTAACTGCTGGACAGCAATCAACACGAAAAGAAGCCAAGGAAACGTTTCAGATATCACACGCTCCTGTCACGCATGACAAACGGAAGGACACCAAAGCTCTAATGCACCTTGGGGGGGCTCCTAATAAGACCATTTCTAGCCTGAGCCACAGTCAGAAATCTTTTGTGCCTCTCACAACAGGTTCAGTAAAGACCCCGCAGATGCATATCTCATCCTCATCTGCATCTGTTAGTTCTATAACCGTGAAGAAGCCCAAGTCTCCAAAGCTACCACTGTCTTTAAATATTACCCACTCAACGCCGGTCACAGAGAAGAGAGAGAAACCCAGCAGCAACGCAAGCAAATCCAATAAGGCTGGATTTGCCCCAGTTCAGTTCACATCCTCACTTGATTCGGAGAATTACATAACCATACCTGTGAAACCTTATGCCACTGATGCGCAGCAACCTCACATGAAAAGCCACGGAGACAGTCATCAGGCCCTCAAACGCTCAAGTACTGTCATGGAGACACGCTCCCCAGATACCCCTACTGCTACGATCTACCATCACCCTCTGCCCTTTGCCATGCACGCAGCACAGCCCCAGCTCATTTGTTTCTCTCCCCCAGTGCAGCCATCCCCAATCCCCACAGAGCACTTTCAGTCCACACAGCGAAAAATGCTCCTGGATCCCACTACAGGAAATTATTATTTGGTCGACACTCCCGTCCAGCCAGCCACAAGACGACTTTACGACCCAGAAACAGGGCAGTATGTTGACGTCCCCATGCCACAGCACCCACCCATGACCCCCGTACCTGTGCCTATCTCCCCTCTTGCCCTTAGTCCTGGAGGTTATGGTCAAACCTACATGTTCTACCCAGGATACATGGCCTCCACGGTGATCCCTGCCCGGACCATTCAGTCTCAGCTTTCTGTGCAGTCCGAGGCGGAAGCAGAAGACAAATCCCGTACAGGGCAGCAGGAAGATGGAGCCTACATGGAAAGCCCTTATTATGTGCCTTCTGGGAAATCTCTGCAGTTAACTCCAGGTTCGCAGCTTGTCACCACTGGCAGGGTAGCCAACAGCAAGGTGCCTGTCATCAGTATCAGCTCCCAGCAAGGGCCCAGGATCATTGCACCCCCCTCCTTCGATGGTACCACCATGAGTTTTGTGGTGGAGCACAGATAACTGCCTGGCCACTTCCAGTGTAAGTGCAATTATTAAATTTGCTCCTCTGTAAATTAGTGTTGCATTAGTATATGCTTTAAGGAATCATTTAATTTATCAATTAATTCAGTTTGGTGTTTCCAGTCTTAAAAGAACAGAATTCATTATTGACTCGATAAAAGACATACACAGGCAAATTTCTTCCTGTTTCATCTTTATTCAGAAATTTCACTGGGGCTAAACATGAAAAACCTGCCATTAACAGAGGCATATGGATTGACGCTAGGCCCACTGGCAGGTCACGGGAGTTCATGGGGATAAGGAATATATACAGCTCTTAGAAAATAGAGTGCATATCTGGTCTGTAGGGCTATTGCGCAAGCTCTGAGATTGTTACTCACTAAAAAACGACGTGCCGTGTTGCAAAATTTTTAAAGTTATCCAGTACAGTACGTCATCTATTAATTTGACACTTTAAATGGATTTTAACCTCAAGCGCAGTGTTTGGAATACTGGTATAAAATGGCACACTTTCAGAAAAAAGTGGACTTTTATTACGTGCCTTTGAAACAGACATGGGGATATAGTGTATGTGTCCAGGTAAGAGATATGTACAAATCGTGTTAAAGGTGCATCCTTGAGGGTATCAGCCTAGTGCCAAGGAAAGCTACAGTCTAACACTCTCAGTGCTTTTTTTTTTGTTTTTCCTGAGAGTGTGTAGAGGGTATACGGTTACACATCTCATGGTTAGTATGTTAGCATGCATTTCTTCTCATGAGCATTCTCCATATCCCATTTGAGAGATGCATTCAGTACCATTCCAGAGAATCTTTTCAAACATTTTGAGTCCCCATGAAGTTACAGTTTGCTAAAAGAAAAAAAAAATGCAATGATTAAGTTGACCTTCAAAAGTTGGAAAGGAATTGAAATCACCTGGGACACGGTGACACGGTGTACCGTGCTTATGTTTAAGCTGTTTATATTCCCTGCTGTAAATTGTGGTAGGTGTCTATTCATAGTGGAGTAACTCAACCATGGTTGCTGTCGCCCCTGTTATTTAGAGGCTGTATTTGAACCTCTCTTCATAGCTAATCACAAAATTTGGCTGTAAACACGGGCGCCTTTTCTCTGGTTGGAATAGCATAGTGGGTCCTAGAGGACTTTTGCATATGTATTCACATCCTGTTTGGAGGTAGGGAGCAAATAAACTGCTTAAATGATCCCGTTTTCCTGTGCATATACAGCCTTTTGGAGAAACCAGGCCATGAAGCAAATGCTCAGTGAAATGTTAAACAAATATTAAAATACCGTTCCTTATTCTCCAGTGTTGTCATATGCTTAGAGAGAGAAAGGTCAGAATTTGTGCTGATACAGAGCTGGACCAGCTGCTACTGGATATCAAGGCTATGGGGGGGCTAAAAGGGGGCGAGACTTTTTATAGGATAGCCTTATGCTAAAGGGAAAGAACCGAAATGCAGGCCAGACAACACCTCTGCCTCAGGGAAATTAGATAAACAAACATCCAGTCAGTTGAGACGGCAAAGTGACAAGAGCAGAAAATGTTAAATGCCATATAATCACCAGAGCTAATCAGGAGAAATGGATTGCTGGACTATGGTTTCCAGTTTACGTTTCAAGTTCAAGATTAAATGTTGGCACTGACTAAATCACAAGGTATCATAGAGATCACCTTGGTATGCAAGATATGTCTGTCTGTGGGTAACACGTGCATGTAGGAGTGGATTAAATGAAGTCACATTTCACACTATGGAATATTTTTTTTAATTTTGTTTCACACAGGAGCTGCGTACAATACGTCCAGTAAGCACTTCCAAGATCGGAGGTGTCCGTTTTCTTTTCTTGACACCTGTCATGTTTCTCCGTGGATTCCTTCAACTGGAAGAGCCTTACCATTATCATTCATCATTTGCTTCGCCCTGTAATGTAATTCTTTCTTTCTTTTCTTTTTTTTTCATCTTCTGTTTGCAGTGCAACTATGCAATGTCTGTGTCTTTGTATAGCTCTTTTGCACCTTTGAGGAATTGGTTGAAAAATGATTTCGGAAAATGAGAGCGAGGGATTAATGCTACAGCATTTCAGGTTAAAGCAACAAATCACCGGGTCTCCTATGAAATATTGTCAAGTCATAAGGAAGCGTAAAACAAGACCTATCTGTCTTAACCTAACTGGCCAATTTGGGAGAAACTCTTAAAAAAAAATCCTAATATCGAAATGTGTCTTTTTCTGCCTAAGAGTAATTCACAAAGCATGAAAGTGCCAAAAGTCCATCCTGAATGGTTGATGTTGGCAAATAATGGTATGTTCGTGTTTGATATATAGGATGACACTGAGGTTTAGAAAGATGTCGTTTGCAGGACTATTAAAAGTGAGTTGTGGGATGTAGTCGTCTCACCTAATGGAATACGGCTGAAGATCAGTTAGCAGTTGATGAACCGTAAATATCATTAAACTACATCAGACAACAAACACACTTTCAGGACTGCTGTTACAGATTCCTTGATGGGAGACGTCAGTTTTCAAGTAAATATCAACAACAACTGGCTGATGTACAGGCCTTCCTGATAAACGAAACCCAATTCCACACGTCATGTAACAAGTAGTAATAATAATATTCGAATGAAACCGGCATTAATTTCAACTGTAAATGCTGACAATTCAAATGTGTTTTCTTTGCATGTTTATATTATATTCAAGCAATGTCAAACGAGCAAGAGTGTGGCTACACTGAATATATGTATAGCACGTCGGCTAGCTCGCTAGCTAGCCCACAGAGATATGTACAGGACATTCCGGTTAAAGGTGCTTCGGGTGAAATTGGCTTCCCTTTTTTCCTTTTTTTTCTTTATCTCATGAGCTTTTGCTTTTTATGACAAAAGTTATATTCCTGAAAACTTGTGCCATGTCTGTTGAAGATGATGTCGCTAATGCTACCGTAGTAACCGTTTCAAAGTAGAAAGTGGAATTTTACATGGCGAACACAAACGAGTGAAGTGATACACACAGTGAAATGTCCCAGTGCAGTAATAAGAAATATAGGCACTCTTGGAAAACTTCTCAGATTAGTAGACCGGAAATAACTTGTATAAATCGTATATGTTATGTAGGTTTAGGTTATTGTTATGGCAGGGGTCATGAGCTGGTGGAACGTGTTCTGTTTGTGGACCCAGCCAAGTGTTTTCGCCTGATGAACTGAGTACTTGTAAACTGTAGCAAAGATAAACAGAAACAGATAAGAAAAAAAACTTGGCTGTGATTCAGCGACTTTGATTTTCACAAAACATCTGTTGCGGTCAATCCCAAACGTTAATGTAAACTGTTTAGCTGAAAGCAGATTATCGGACCAGAACCTAGCCACATGGCAGGTTTCGAAGGGGACGAGATTTTACAGAATTGCTTAGAATTTTATTTACCCGCTCTTCATTTTATATACCCTCTGTGACGCTAGTCAAGAGTAACCCAAAGCACCACTGCGAGGCAAAACATACTGAATTGTCTTATATAACTAATAATTAAACCTTAAGCATTAAAGGATAACTTGTCACCATTCAGGAATTTTGTGCAGCTGAATATTCACAGATTTTAGTTTTAATACCCCTGGCTTACAGTGTAATTTGCTACATAAGAAAGAATCTCTAAATATTCTTGTTAATTCATCAAATTAAATGTACTTTAAATCTACAAATTCCGTCAGTACTTCACAGGCACAGACTAGGCTGACAAATTGGCAAAAATATATTTGATGTGAGCATTTAGACTGAGGATTGCATTCATGTGTCTAACTACAGTAATCCCCCGCTATATCGCAGTTCACATTTCGTGTCCCCGGCTATTCGCGTATTTTTAATAATATATAAAATACCGTACACAAGAGACAAAGATCACACAGCGTTGTTTACGAAAAACGTTGTGTGGGGATACTGAAAAAAATTATGGCTGGAGGAACAAGTCTGGCCAATCAAAATGCCCCATTCATTTAACCTTGGTTGTGATTGGCTGCTGGCTACCATGCATACGGTTGGGGAGAAACAACCAGCATTCGCCAAAGTATCTGGAGCAAAGGCTGGAGCAACCATATTTCTGACTTGAATGAATTTCTTTTTTTCAGCATCCATCCATTCCATTTAGAAAAATAGATAGAAGATCCGTATAGAAAAAAACATAGACTAGGCTAGTGTACTACATACATACAGTACCTAAAATATAAGTCTAGGCTACACTAGTGTAGTATACAGCACAGTATAGTACTTGCTATAAATGTGATGTTTCTACGAATTCGACACAGAATTCACTTCGCTATATGCATATAAATGTTTTCTTTATGTGTTTAATTGTGTCTAGACTGTGTTTAAAGAGTGTGGGAGGATCATTTAGGGCTTAAACTATTAAAAATAAATAAATTGTGGGTGGTGTTTGTGTATCGTGGATTTTCGTCTTTCGTGGAAAGTTTTGGAACATAACCCCCACGAAAGACGAGGGGTTACTGTACTCTCATTTCATTTTTCCCTATGACTTGGGAGATAGCTCTCTGACCGGTATGCCATCATGGCAATATTCATTCATGAACGTGCCATCGTCCATAGCAGCAGGGTCTCCTATTGGTTTAGGAATTGCTCCGTTAAAGTTCCCCTCTGAGGTTTCATGAATAGGTTTTAATTAGAAATGCATAGTGAGGAACTGCTAGTGCCAGTACGGAGAGATCTTAAGAGGTAAGGTAGGATTATTTGTGAATCTGGTCCCAGGTTGGTGACATAGCGGCAAAAAAATCTTGAGTGGGATATTTTTGTTAAACATAAAAGGCAAAGATGTTACTATTTTTGAAAGATACTGTGAATATAACGCTCAGCAGGTTGACTGGAAAACAGTGGGAGGAACCTACGGTAATTGCCCCTTGTATCCCAGATTCTTTTACATGAATTGTTTTATGGCTTGGCTTGCATTATTCTTTTCTAAGAGGTGCTTTTAGATTCCGTGACTTTTGGATTACAGTACAGTATGGTACTGTATATTTATGTTGGGTTTTGCTGCTCATTGTTCTGTGATATCCATCATAAAACACATACAGAGGTTTGTGTTGATTAATGTGGTGGAGAACAAGATGTTTTAGGGGAAATCCTCTATGTATCTTAATCACAGTGCAGTGCCAGTGCAATTTATGTTTTTAAGTGTAGGTGAATTTGTGAGTGCGAGCGTTTAGCCTTGGCCTTTCCGAAAGGGGTGATAAAAGCCCAAGGATAAAATAGTTCATAATGAGGAAATGGGATATAAGGTTAAACGATCTTTCCTGCAGTATTATCTAACCTGTTGAAGTCCAGTGAGAACTCACAGTGAGAGAAGGTATATTGTGTATCTTGTGGCCTCTCAGCTTCAGTTTTGTTCCATAAATGCCTCAGAGAACAAAGCTAATACAACCTGACCAACTTAGATATCAGCCAGTATAGAAATAGTCATTTCAGTTAGCTTACACACTGATCGACCACTTTATTAGGAATACCTGTACACCTGTTCATTCGTGCAACTGTGCGATGCACTGAATATGTACTGTAGGAGCAGAGCGATTCATAAAATGATGAAGGTGAAGCTGCATTTATTGTTGACATCAAACATCAGAAAAGAAGAAATCTTAGAGAAATCTTAGAAACTTTGACTGTGGCATGTTTTGGTTTCCAGACAAACTGGTTTGGGAATTTCAGAAACTTCAGAATTCTAATTTCTGAAATACTCAAACCGGCTTGTCTTATGATGTCTGATGTGAACATTATCTGAAATTCTTAAACGTTATCTGCGTGGTTTTATACACTGGGTTTTATAGTTACAGTTACAGTTTAATAGTCACACTTTCAACCACATAAAAAAAGTGTACTGACCTGCACGTTTAAGGAAAAAAAAGCCAACTGTAATAGGTGATAAATGTCTGCATTTATTAATAAAATATCAAATCTTCAGATAAAATAAAATCCAATTTAGAGTTTCTATTTATAAAGGATTTGGGCCCTTTGCTTTCCTGTGATGCTGTAGTAGTTTTGTAACTAGTTTAGCCACGTTATTACATCAAGTTCTTTACAATCTGTTCGGAGCTGCTGGTCAGTCCGGTCTGCTGTAATAACTTTTGTTTGAAGTTGGATTTAGTTTAATTTAGTTTAGTAATAGCCTCAACATGCCATGTAGAATAGTTTCTTTTTTTAATGATGCACCTGCTGCTAAATCAGTAAACCACCATCCAATAGGGAGCCACACTTTCTTTTGAAGCCTTTCTAACTAGTTAATGTTTGGATGAGACTGAAATGACTAAGTTATGTTGAGAGGGTAAGTGGAATTGTGTCAGATGGAAAACAGGAGAAATAAAGTAAGAAGTTACTTACCAGAAAGCAATAATGGATGGGATACAAGTGAAGTGAATGTAAAAGGACGAAGCTTTTCTTTCCAAAAAATGTCTTTATTGTTGCAAAATTGCTGAATTGCTCTTGGAGTGATTGCTTGTTTTTGAGAACATGCAGTAAATTGTTCAATAAAATAAAGCAGTTTTCCAAAAATTGTCTCAGTCAATAAATGAATGAACACACCTCTTGCATGTGCACGAGATTCCAGTACTACAAAAAATATATATAAGGAGCTACATTCAATGGCCAAAAGTATGTGGACACCTGATCATCATACTCATATGTGCTTGTTGATCATCCCACTCCAAACCTGGTCCCCTCTTTATTGGAGTAATCACCCCACTCTTCAGGGCGGGCTGTCCACCAGATTTTGGCACGTAGCTGTGGGAATTTCCCATTCAGCCACAAGAGCATTAGTGACATCAGGCATAATGTTGAGTGAGGAGGCCTGTCACATGGCCAGCATTACAGTTCATCCCAAAGGTGTTCACTGGGCTTGAGCTCAGGGTTCTGTGCAGGGCACTCCACACCAACCCTAGCAAACCATGTCTGTTCTCTTAGTGCATTTCCAGTGAAGGGAAATTGTAAAGCTACAGCAGACTAATACATTCTAGGCAATGCTCTGCTTCTAACTTTGTGCCAACTGTTTAGGGAAGGCCCCTATGGAGGTGATGGTCACGTGTTCACATATTTTCGGACGTATAGTATATTGGACACCTTCCCAAGCATGCATCTCCCTAAGCAGCATTCAGGTCCTGATCTCCAGTGGTCAGGGTTGTGAAGTCTCAGGAAATGGGAGAGTCAGAATGATCCTTTTTAGTGTTTTGAAGTTCGAATTGGGAAATGATATACACCAGTTTCTTACTCAGTCCCATGTAGTGTAATGAATTTTTGAGCATATATTTTCATAATGAACTCCTCAATATAATAAAAAGGATTTTAATCATTGGCAATAAATTCAGAGTAGCTTTCCTACCATTCAGGTGCCATAAGACAGACATTATTATTATTATTATTATTATTATTATTATTGTTGTTGTTGTTGTTGCTATTATATTAAAAGCAGAAAATTGAAGAGAGGAACAATACAATGTCCGAAACAAACAAACGTAGCAGAATATTCAGCTGTGCTTATTTCACAGCAGTCAGCCCTGTAATTGGGAATGCACAGAATGCTGTTCATCTCACCATCTGCTGGTGCCACTCAAGTCCAGGCAGTGATCCAGAGTATCAATAACAGATAGAGACAAGAATAATAAATGGACTTGACACCCCTGAATTAAACCTCAGATATCTGATTAAATACATCTGAATCAAGTGATTTATGTCCGACTATCTATATGTTCCAAGCAAATAACCTTAGTTTATTCACTCAACTCTTTCAGGTACAGACACAGCACATGCCTGTTTAAATTTAATACACAAAAAGGTCTAATTAATAGAACTTTGCAGGCCATATCTGCATAATAAATCCATCTAAAAAGTCTAATTTATGCATTAAAGGGTTAAGTATAACCACAACCCAAAACACAACCTAGAGTAAAATAGATATAAGTTTTGAATGTTTTATATGATGGATTAAAGCTGTAAATTGTGCAAAAATGCATGGTAAACAGTTACGTTTTAGCTTTAGATAAACAATTCATATGGGCATGGACAAGCAGCCCACCCAGACAGATGCCTTATATATATTTTATTGTACATAGTTTTGACATGTAATCTCCTCCATTAAGAGTGCTATAGCTAAGTAAAGCACAATTCTCACATAAACTCAAATTCAATATCGTTCTGAAGCTATCTCTACATGTAAAACGACACTTACTGTATATATCTCTCCGTACAGCTGATCATAAACTAAGTAATGCTGTCTCAAGCCATACATTATTGTCGCTCCTGGCCTATCGCCCAGAGTGTAGCTGGATCATGTAACACACAGAGCAGAAAAGGAGAAGTAAAGCACAAGTGTTTACCACACAAATCTGGTCAGAAGGGTGCGACAAGATTTAAGAGGGATCAAATTGATTCAGACAGCACCCACCTAATCCCTAAGATATCTTTAGCGCATGCCCAACAGTCCAGATAGACAACTCTTCCTTTCCTCTTTTCCCACACAGGTGATTTATATATAGCAATTGGAAAATATGTCAATAAATAATCTTAACTGCAGCAAGGGTTTTGACTGGTTAAGATTTTTGTATTACAGTATGAACGCACAGGGCCAGTCGATGTTAAGTTGTTTGTGGAAAGGTTTCAACACCACTAATCACAGATTCTGGTGCCAGAACTTAAAACTAAGATTACTTAGTTTCACTCACTGGTTAAAAAAAAAAAATGCTACTTATGAAAAGGGATATTTTATAATGTGAGTTCTGGTGCGCATTTCTCCACTGTACAGATTACTCTGCAGTTGGCTGAATATGCATTCAAAACTTTATTTACAGTACATGCATCCTAATAATCCAAGAAAGATCCGAAGGATAGCTCATATAAACAGCTCAACAGGAAGAGAGTTCAATTCGGAATGAAATTTTTACCCAAGTGTATGTGCTGGGTATAATATCTGTTATCTTACAATATATCTTATAATCTGTTATCTTATAATAATCTGTTACAAAAGAGGAGTAATATCCACAGAGAAAAACTGTCAGCGTAAAATTTTCTCAAACTGAACAGGTAGGGTAGCTCAGGCAGTTGATACGTTGGACTACTGATTGGAAGGTTGAGAGTTAAGATCCAAGCACCACCACTGCTGGGCCCTTGAGCAAGGCCCTTAACCCTCAACTGCTCAGTTGTATAAATAAGATAAATGTAAGTTGCTTCGGATAAGGGCGTTCGCCCAATGACACTAATGTAATGAAGAAAATGTAAATCTGTGCAGGTAACAATTGCTCCCTGCTCTCTGAAAGACATTTCTGTAATTTTGCTCTATAGTCAACACACACATTTTACGCTTTACTCTTAAAATAGAGCAAATACAACCAGTTTTGAAAACCTTGCCAACGACTCAGCCATTTATTTCAACTCTTGTGTCTGATTAGTTTCACTGTCAGTAAATTATAAGTGCATTCTGGTCATCTGCTTCACAAAGCACTGCTTATGGGGGGAAAAAACACTAATGTATTAAAGCATTTCATGTTACAGATTATAAACCTCAGGGTGGATGAGCAGTGGGGTGAGGATCAAAATACCATTTTGAGGCAAATATGGGTTGGCAAATTGACCTCAATAAAATCGCCTCACTTAAAATTGTTCAGAGACAGCCCAGGTTAGGATGCTTATAAACAGTTGATTTGGAATAGTAGAAAAAAAGGAAATCCAAGGCACACTTCTTCTCTAGCTGCCTAGGTTATTTGTTTTAAATGTATTTATATTGAAATAACCATGTAAAATAAACGCTTTTTAATTATATTGCTAGAGAAGAAGTGTGCCTTGGATTTCCTTTTTTCCTACTGTTTTTGTTTTCCCAAACACATCCTCATTAGACATTTCTTAGCACGTTGGATTTTTTTGTTCATTTTATGAAGCTGAATTGGAATCTTCAGTAAGAATGAATTCATTTAGATTAAGAAAAATCTTTGGGCTGTATCCTGAACTTCATTCTGTCCCCTTAATATGAATACAGTACATGAATGATCAAATAAACAGAATGCTTTTTATAAAAGCTCAGCATTTTTAGCAAGACTATAGCAGAGCAGACCAGTGTGTGTGTGTGTGTGTGTGTGTGTGCTGTACCACCTTGTAATGTAATAACTGCCAATAAATGTATAATCCATGTTTTAACAGCATCATCTTCTATTCAGTCCAGTGACACCTGAATTGAGACAGTGTCAAGCATTCTCCAGCTGGGATTAGGAATAGTTGTATAAAGCTCTCAGGACATGAATGACAAAACGATCAAAATGGCCTTTGGAATATGTTAAAATTAAAATGTTATAATAAATTTTACAGTATATATAATAAAAATTAAATGTGATCGACAACTGCTGATTTTCAGTATGTAGTAATACTATGATACTGTAGACTAGTTAATGTAATGTAATTTTAATAATGGGATAAAATTGAGTTGGTACATTGTTTAGAAGCAAATCTCACAAAGTTTTATTTAATAGATAAATATAAGATTATGTGATAGCTATACAAAACAAGTATAACTGCCTGGTTATTTTACTGTTTCCTTAGTTGATTAAATAAATGATTTTATTTATGTTTTAATTGCCTTCTTATTGGTTATGTTCTTAATAATAACTATTCTGTGAGGTTCTATGATCAGCATCTATAGAGGTAATCCAGTAACAGTTTTCATCTATCTTCTTGCAAAAATGATCTATGAGATGTGTTTTAGTAGCTAGTATCTAGACCTCATCATACTAAACACGGGCAGCATGATGGAGTGGTGGTTAGTACTATCACCTCACAGCAAAAAAGTCCTCAGTTTGATCCCCAGGGTCGACTTGGGTGCCTTTCTGTGTGGAGTTTGCATGTTCTCCCCGTGTCCGCGTGGGTTTCCTCCGAGTACTCCGGTTTCCTCCCACCATCCAAAGATATACACAAAGGAGATTAGGCTAAGTGGTTACTCTAAATTGCCCGTAGGCGTGAATGTGAGTGTGAATGGTTGTCTGTCTCTGTGTGTTGCCCTGCATTGGTTGGTATCCTGCCCAGGGTGTACCCCGCCTCTCATCCTAGGTCAGTTGGGATTGGCTCCAGCTTTCCCCCACAACCCTGAAGAGGATTAAGCGGCAGAAGATGAGTGAGTGACTATAACTAAACACTAATATACAGTATTGTGCAAAACCGTGCAAAAAAATTGTTCACTCAATGTTTTTACTATACATATTTTTTATAGATATTTATTTGATAAATTCTGATTTATTGAATCAGTACAAAAATATAACATTTCCCAAAAAAAAATAATAATAATAATTTGAAGATTTTTTTGTATGCCACTAGAGAGAGAACAATATTACAGATCACTTTTTAGACAACAATCATGATTGGTGGCAGGGGGTAGCTCAAGGGCTTAAGACATTGGCCTACTGATCAGAAGGTTGGGAGTTCAAATCCAAGCTGCCACTGCTGGGCCCTTGAACAAGGCCCTTAACCTGCAACTGCTCAGTTGTATAAATAAGCTAAATGTAAGTTGCTCTGGATAAGGGCATCTACCAAATGACTGTAATGTAATGTAATAATGAAGGCTCCTGGGTCTTTGCTGCAAAAAAAGAAGCTAGTGTGACAGTCAGAGTCTGCAGAAGAAGTACAGCAGGTTCTCCAAGAAGCTCAGAAAAACTTACAGCACATTTCCTAAATTAAAAAACCCTCAGTAATTATACCTGACACTACTGTTTGGGGGGGCTAGGGTTAGGACACAGTGTTGTCACACCAAGTATCGACTTTGTTTAATATAGTACTGTTTACTATACTTGTAGTTTTTCACTTTTAAGTTATTTCATTTCATTATTTTAAAGTCATCTTTAACTTATAGCACTTATTTTTGCACAGTAACGTACATTTTATTTAGTATTTCGTATGTTTTTTTGAACCACAGCAAGTAAAACAGTGCAGCTGCTGTAGCTAGCTGAGAATGGGACGCCCTCACAAACATGGCGGACAGCTGATGACGCGCTCTCAACCGCGCCGGCGGCTTTTAATGACGTCAACACGAAGCGTGCAGTCTGGATGGGTATGAAGTTTTATGGGTTTTTTAATGTTGTATAAGAGTTTTCAGTGATTGACATTTCTCGGTACATATTTACAGTTTTAATGTTTTCATTCACATTGTTATAAGCCTGCTCGCCTCAGTTTTCCCGGATTGTTGTTGACACAAAGTGCAAAGCTCCTTGTTAGGCTAGCTGGCTAACTAGTGCTGAAAGTAGAGCAGAGATATTACCAGTCACTGCTGTGGTTACAAACAACATAAAACAAAACAGAAAGCAGATGCTGTAAATGTCTGAAATGCCGAGCAGAGCAAAGTAACAGTGATGCATAAACGATTTCATCAGTGTAGTAAAGTGATCAGTGAAGCTGCATCTGCTGGATCTGGCTGCTTTTGCACTCACTCAGTAATTGTCTTTTATTTTCATCAATTGTGCTTTTCACTAAGGATTAGCAGTGGCACCATGTCCTCTGAAGCAGTCAGTGATTCCCGAGCTGATGGAGATGAGAAGGAGGTCCAAGGTGGAGGAACTGCAACACTGTCAAAGAGACAGAGAAAGAAACTTCTCAAACAGCAGCAATGGGAAGAACAGAGAGACCTGCGCAAGTAAGTATGGCCTTCCTCTTCTTTCTCTTCTTCCTCCTCCTGTTCTCCCTCTTCTTCCTGCTCCTCCTCTTCTTTGTGGGGTTGATGTGGACAGGTTGGGTGAGAGGTGGGGTACACCTTGCACAGGTCAGCAGAGCTAACACACACAGACAGAGAGCCATTCAACCACTTGACCTAATCTGCATGTCTTTGGATTGTGGGAGGAAACTGGAAGATCCGGAGGAAAGCCACACAGGGACAGGGAGGACATGCAAACTCCACACTGGAAGACGCCTGTCGACCAGCAGGTTCAAAGCCAGAACCTTCTTGGTGTGAGGCGAGAGTAGTAACCTCTGCACCACCATGCTGCCACCCAAGAAGCTCAAATTATTTAAAGGTTACAAAACTTTCCGTGTTGCCTTGTGGTGGATTGGCGATCTGCCCAGGGCTCCAGCTTCCTCCCGTGACCCTGAAAAGGATTAAACAGCAGAAGATGAATAAACAAATAAAGCTTTACATGCCAACTTTTACCCCAGAGACTTTCAGAGTATGTAAAGTCAAGAGAAAGAGTTGAGGTGGCAGAGATGAAAATGCTAAGGTTCTTTTAAGGAATGATGAGAATGGATAGGATCAGAAATGAGTACATCAGAGGTACAGCGCATGTTAGATGTTTTGGGGATAAAGTCAGAGAGGCCAGACCGAGATGGTTTGGACATGTACAGAGGAGGGATGGGGAATATATCAGTAGAAGGATGCTGAGGTTGGACCCACCAGGCAGGAGACCTAGAGGAAGACCAAAGAGGAGATTTATGGATGTAGTGAAAGACGTCATGAAGTTACTTGGTGTGAGAAAAGAGGATGTAGAGAATAGAGTTAGATGGAGACAGATGATTCGCTGTGGCGACCGCTGAAGGGAACAGCCAAAAGGAGGAGTAGTAGTAGTTTCATTGCCATTAGGGCAATGTTCTCTGAATCATTCTCCCACGTTTTTGATTATTTAAAAATGATGGGAAAGTTAGCAGAGTGATCTACAACCCATGATGATGTGCAATAAAATGTGAACGTTATATTTCTGGAGAGAAACCGTTCCTGGAAAACAAACAGGAAATTAAAACTCTGTACTTTTTCTATTTTGGGAACCAAAAGCAAACACATTCAGAATGTTCTTGGAGTCTATAATTATATGTTGAACATTAGGACATTGAATGTTTTGCATGGGAATTCGGAAAGCATATTGAACACAAATTAATCTTTTGTATCTGTTGCATCTCTTTACTTTTGGTTACATTAATGCACAATATATTTAAGACCAAAGTTATTATCCTCGAGTGTGTCTGTGTTTATAGTCTTACCTTGTATTTTTGTGTTTCATCCTTGGTCATACAGGCAGAAGCGCAAGGAGCGGAAACAGCAGAGGAAATTGGAAAGACAGGCACAGGCTGAGGACAGAACAGACTGCTCTGACAGGAAACGCGTTCGCAAAGAAGCAGAGCCCAGTCCTCTCCGCCTGGTCATAGACTGCAGCTTCGACAACCTCATGATGCTCAAGGTGAGACGTGCCCCACACACAACACAAACATTTATCCATGATCCAGTTATCCAGTGTTGCTGAAGTAAATCTGAATCATGGAATTGCAGTGGCTCAGGTCATGCATTAAGCAATGTTAACTAGATGCATGAATTTAAGTCCATGATTTGAATAAAGCTATTTATTGTTCAGGATGTAAAGAAACTTCACAAGCAAATCCAGAGATGCTATGCAGAGAACAGACGAGCAGCACACCCAGTCCAGGTGATGAACGCCTATCGTAATATTTAATCCAAAATATCCTTATTGTAAGTCGAATTGAGTCATATTAACTCTTAAATTGTTTCTTTGCAGTTTTATATAACAAGCCATGGTGGGCAGTTGAAACAAAATATGGATGAAATTAACAAAGGCTGGGTCAACTGGAAGGTACTTAAGTCCAACCTCTACGTTTGTAAATTCTAGCAAGTCATGACATGCAATTGTATTGTGTAGTATTAATGCGACAGAGCAGCATTTCGAGCATCATTTAGTGTTCAGCTGAAATTTATAACTCACAAAATGAGTGACCTAATTATTGTAAAAATATAATATAACATAATATATAGTGGCATGGTGGCTAAGTGGTTAGCACTGTCGCCTCACAGCGAGAAGGTCCCGGGCTTGACCCCCGGGTCGACACGGGTGCCTTTCTGTGTGGAGTTTGCATGTTCTCCCCGTGTCCACGTGGGTTTCCTCCGGGTACTCCGGTTTCCT
>JAQLOM010000001.1:13697872-13710715 GCA_030068315.1 Chrysichthys thysi
TGTGTGTGTGTGTGTGTGTGTGTGTGTGTGTGTGTGTGTGTGTGTGTGTGTGTGTGTGTGTGTGTGTGTTTAGACCCTCCGGATGCAACAATCTCAGGTTATAATGAGAACTGGTATGTGGGTCTGGAGAACGCTCAGCTACAGTGTGACAGTGGAGGAAACCCCAAACCAGATAACTATACGTGGACCAGGTAAATTACCAGCTTGGTAAATAGCTCTGCCTGCCTCTCTGCCTGTATTTTTGCTATTCATTTTTTTAATAATTACTCTTTTCCCCCCGTTTGTTGTTTGAAATGCAAATAAAGTACAGGCATGTATAACTCATGAAGGTAATCACACTGAGTAGCTGAACTCACATTAAGACAACCTTTAATGCGTTCTTGATGGTTCTTAATGACGGATTTCTGAAATTGCGGAAACGTGGGGTCCTGACATAGTATATAATAGTATGAATAAACAGGAGGAACGCCTTATTTAAGGCTTAGGTATAGAAGCCATTCTTATGGTACAAATTAAAACCAGTATAATTTTATTACTCTAGCCTTAGATTCATGAAATGAAAACTCTATAAAGAAATTTCTTTCTAGTCATACGCTTAGTTTCAACCCATGCCTGGATAAGTAACTAGTAAACATTAGGTAAGAAAAACTTGTTTTTCCTTAGAGCTGTCCAAGGAAGGGTGTTTTTTCTGGTGTGTGTTTTCTCCCTGCCTACATGCCACAGTAATCCTGGCTCAAGGTGTGGTATATCAGTGATTCAATCTAATTTCATTAACACACCCTGATTGATTCACCTCTTAGACAAATTGAACCCTCCTGCGTGCAGGTGATTGACCTTTATGACCTCACTGACGTGATTATTTTTTTTTTTTTTGACGCCTTTATACGATTCTTTTTTCCCCCCATTAAGGTAACATCTGTTTTGTAATTATGTCATAAAAAGATCCCTAATTTTGCAATTGTCCATCCGAGCCTTCCAGCACTTTCAAGCATTTCAGTCACTTGGTTCCTGAACTTTGACTTGCAACACACAAACACACTCGCACATACTCATTAAACGTTTTGGCAGGCACCCTAAGTGGGAGAACCTGTTCTGTGTCTGCTTGGTGCGAACGCAAAGCAAGTAAAGTAAGTGTGTCCCAGTATCGTGTTCCAGCTTGCGCGAAACCGTCAGGAACACACAAGAACGCACACTTTTTCACACGAGGGCGGGAGACGTTAAGTGAGAAAGTTGGGAAAAACAGTAGATGACGAGTGAATGAGTGGACATGTCGGGTTTGGAAATCACGGATGTGTAAGAAGGTGCAGCTGTAAGAGCTCTGTTGAGAGACTTCAGGGATACGTCTGTGGGTGAACGGGCATACGCGATGACCTACAGCGTTTCTCTTGCTGTCTTCACGCAGGCTTATCTGTGCATCATGCAAACATCATGTAAAGCATTTAGCCCACACTTCCTTGAATTTTCAAAAAACGTAGAAACAAAGCATAGCTCATTATTGGTGTGACCTGAAAAGAATGAATGGATCTTTGTTCAGTCTTGAATGGTGCGTACTCCCTCGCTTCGTGTAAGTTCTGCGATCCATCTTAAGTAGGAATATGCATATAACAATATTTGTCCATTACACAGGGAAGGTGGCAGTTTACCAGATGGCGTGACTGTAGCGAAGGAAGTGTTGCGGTTTGACAGGCCTCTCCTATTAACAGACAAGGGAGTGTACAAATGTGTAGCCACGAATATTGTGGGATCTGGAAAAGTGGACTTGGAAATACAAGTAACAGGTATGTATCTCTGGGGTTTTGTTAATGCTATTTATTCTAAAGTTGTTGTTTTTTTCCCCAAAATATATATAGCTTAGCACAACACTGGATTGATCAGCCTAATACAAAGCACATATACCAAAAGACTACAGTTTACACTGTACAGTGGTTACCTTTTGATTTATTTAGAGTGAAATATATTATGTTTTTAATAAGGAAACAATGCACATTTTGGGGATTATTGCACTTACGTATCAATTCAAAAGCTTCATTTTCTGTTTTCTGATTTTGGGTGTACATCTTTTCGCTTGCTTCCAGTTACTGACCCCTAGTGCTTGTACAGCCACATGCATAACACATAATTGTTTTTTTTTTTACACGAGATATTTAGGAGGTTAGGTGAGCGGAAAGAAGGTGTACACACTAACGCGCGTGTGTGTTTCTTGTGTCTGTGTGTCTGTGTATACAACAGAGGAACCAAAAAATCCGACGTCGTTCAACAGCCTTCTGCTGATCATCATTGGAGGAGTTGCAGTGGCGTTGGTGCTTATTCTAGTGATTGCAGTTATAACAGTAAACCGACATCACAAACGAAAAAACGAACAACTGGCTAGGGAGCTGAACGAGAAAAAGTAAGAAAAAAAAAGACATTTTATTTTGGACATTTATTCACAGTTTATTACACTGGACTAGTGATGTGCAACAACACATCACTTTCAGTATAAGTTCTGTATATTTCAGATTCTTCATTTATTATAGATCATTCTGCGCTTCAACTAATATCTATACTGCCTTCTCTCTCTCTCACTTAGGGAAGAAATTAGCACTCTATCCAGACAAGCCTCGATCAGAAGAGTTACCAGCATAGATAATAAATACCAGGTATGAGCTTACACACCCACTATAATATCCCTGCCACAATGGAGCATCATGTATTTATCAGCCGCACATTCCATGTCCTGTTATTTCCTTCTACCTTTCCCTCTCTTCTCTTCTCAGATGGATGAGACCATACCATTAAGAGTTGAAGGAACCATACGGACCAGTCTCAGTTCATTGGTCGGTTTTTAACTTTCTTCTGTTTTGTGAGATAAAATGTCATGGTTTGTTTAAAATGCCATACAGACTGGTTTCATACTGTTCTAGCTGACATTGACATGAGTTGTCATTGCCTTTTTTTTCCCTGTGTTTCACACACACTGCAACTATCAACGCAAAAACAGGACCATCCCCGATCTCGAGACAGTCATTCCACTTTAGGAGGACTAGACTCTCTGGGCCGACCTGCCATTTTAAACACATCCAGACGAGGCAGGGAGCGAATGATGGACAGAGAGAAAGATGGGGAGAGAGTTCGGCTGAAAATGGAGCCTTATACCAGGAACAGTGATGCATCTCTGGTGTATTCGGTATGTACACGTGTTATGCTGTTCATCCTCGTCTGGGTGTTTCAAAGCGATTCAAAAGCATTTATGGCTGAGCTTGGACACAATCCGGGCATGTCGCTGTCTAGTCCATAGATTTCACACTTGACCTGTTAATTAAAGCAACGAAAGGTTAAGTTGAGGTCCATCAGTGGCTCTCAGGCAGTTCATGGAAAAGAAATCAACACTGAACCACTTGTACGCAAATTTTTGTAATTAATATGTGATTTTCAGTGGAGTAATGAAATTAAGCTGACTTTTTTAGTTTCACGTTGCCTGCCGGTTTTCTCATATTACCCACGGTCAACTCCGTACTGATAGTTGCGCCAGTGGGAATTAGTCCCTGCTTCATCTCTACCTAAAGATGCAGCAGCGTTTTATTCCTTCAGTTTGTGCTGCTCATCTCTGTACTCTGCTCAAACACGAAGGGATCCGAAGTTTAAACTTTCATGCTAAAACCACCAACGCAATTGTACTCGTCGTCCGAGAAAACTGAATATTAGAATTCATGTTTGAGATCACTGAAGATTTCTAAACACCATTGTAACTGCACTAGCAATATCTCCTTCGTGACATCAGTGGAGCACACATCTGCAAACGCACAGGAGTCCCGAAAATACAGCGCCGACCAACAACTAGAACCAGAACCAATAAGCACATAATTTGCATTTATGTCATTTGGCAGACGCTCTTATCCAGAGCGACTTACATTTATGTCATTTTTTTTTTTTTTTTTTTACAACTGAGCAGTGGAGGGTTAAGGGCCTTGCTCAAGGGCCCAGCAGGAGCAGCTTGGGGTAGGTTTTGAACTCGCGACCTTCCGATCGGTAGTCCAACGTCTTACCTTTGAGCTACCACCATAATGAATCTGAAACAATGAATATAATTCAGATTTCAAGATGGAGGATTCCTTTAATGATGTCTCCATTTTTCTCCACTACACAAAACTTTATGCACTGCAGTACAGTGTAGTTCAACATACAGTAGTAAAATATGCCATGGTTTCTCCATCTCACATTAACAAATTCAAGCATCCAGGGCTCGGAAGTAGCACAACAGAAAAACATTCACCCTACTGTCAGGAAATTATCAGTTTTAATATTGACAATGTCACAGTTAGCCATGGCTGGGAGCCAAGAGAGCACATGTGGCCATGCTGTCTGGGTCGGAAGGACAACATACACTTTCTCTCTCTCTCTCTCTCTCTCTCTCTCTCTCTCTCTCTCTCTCTCTATCTCTCTTGCCTGTCAGCCACAGTGACTAGCCAAATTGTGAGCTCACGTACATGAGCAGAAGAGGGCGAATAGCGCCTTCCTCCAAGTGTTTTACACTGCTCGAAGACACAGCACGAGCAGCAGTCGGAAAAGTTCCAGTAAGCTGGATTGACATCACGGAGACGTGCGTTCGCTCTGCCCTCCACACTTAGTAGCTCTCATAGGATAGAGGAGAGCTGGTTGGTGGGTGGGATCTGGCAGGTGAACAAATCTTTAGTTTATTTGTGTTTTTCTCGTTTGTCTGTTTTTAGGAGAGCCACTTCCACCCTCCTCTACAGCCTGCCACTTTTCCCATGGAGCAGACAGCTGAAATTATCAGGTCTCGGAATGGTAGCGCTATTCTACCAGCAGATGGCAGACCGCAATCAGGAGGAGGCAGCATAACTGGCAGCAGGGCAGGCAGCAGAGGACATCATTCACCCTTAATTTCAACTTACCCCATGCTTACAGACGACAACGAAATGAGGCCAGTTGATGAAGGGTCTGAGATTTCCAGGGGCCAAATAGAACCCGATGGTATGGATAACGGGGGCAGCGAGACTGCAAGTTCGCAGATATCCGAGGCAATGTCCAATCACTTTGAGCATACTAACGGTACCCTGTGGCCTAAGTCGAAACCCAACAGCATCTTACTATCACCAGAGACTGCTCGATTGCTCCCTGTACACCAAAGCAAGATTCATCACCAGCCTCAGATAGTGTAGCTCTCGGACTTCAGCACTGGGCACCATGGTTGAGCTACAACAGAGTGGCTGGCGTTGATACGTTTTGGATTCTGGGAAACCCTGGAGAGATATTGCGGATTGCAGCTTTGGCAAATGAAATATCCCACCTGAATGTTTCAAACCAAAGTGGTCACTGCAATGTCAGCGACTCACGCTCACAATTTATCATCTGTAAAAATAAAATCTATTTTTATATGATACATACTTGGACTGAGTGATATGGAGTGTGTTACTGATCTTCCCTGACTGCATGTTTCAAATGTCCACACGCCTGTTTTGCGGATGAGTATTAATATGCAACACCTTCAGTGGGTGAGACAGAAATGCTGGGACTGTGAAATGATGCTGTGACAAAGAGAGTGAACTGCACCCTCCTGTTCTTTTGGCCACACAGTTGTAACTGTGTTCACAGCACCAACCTCGGGGTTACACTTCTGTTTATCGGGGAACTTCACTGTCTAACACTGATGAATTACAACAGCATGACCTGTGAGCTTTGTCTTCATATTACTGTATAGAAAAGTCGCAGTATATGCTGACATGAAGTATTATTATCTATATTTGTAAATGTGATGGAACTGGGGATTAAGCCAGGACATCACTTCTGATTATGGTTTAAGCCTTAAACATGAGCTCTGACTAAACATACGACTACATGTAAAGGCTTAACGTCCTACACTTATACACTTCTAATGCAATATTAGCCTTTTTGCATGCTGTTGCAGTATGATATGCCTTATGGTCCAGGGATGTAAAGGAGGGGAACGATAAGGACAATAACTTTAATAAATTATCAAACTTCTTTTTTTTTTTCATTTTTATTTTAAGAGTACAAAGCATTATCCGTGTATATGAGGACAAGATTCACCTGCAGTTTACATTTTTTTTGGTCTATGTTGGATACAGTTTTGTTAATTTTGCATAATAGTGTTATGTTGCGTGTATTTTGCTTCTGTGCTGCTGGATAGTGCTTAGAGTTTGGGACATGGTGCTAGGTATATGTGCTTGTAAATGTAAATGTAAAATAATATGCAGTGTAATATGATATGTTTTGTTGTTTCTTTACATTTGCAGTTTTGTTGACTCATTTCTGGTCAAATCTTTGTTAATTTATGCTCATTGCTGGACACAGTGGACAAGTCAAAAGGCGCATTAGAAGAAAAACACTAAATTCGTCAGTTGCTGATCTTTAGTAACCACATTTTTCTGGTCATGGTAGGTTGGGAACCTGTAGGAAAGGGGTATGGGAATGCATTTAACACTGGGGCTGGGGGATGCTGACCTTTTAAGCAGCGTACAGCACATGTGGCATGTCCTATGATGTCACACCCAAATTATAGTCAGTTGCTTAACTTTCTATAGCACCACAGATCTGGATATTTAGGATTGGAAAATAAATGATTATATGAAAAGTTTGGACACACTTACTCATTCGTAGGTTTCTCTTTATTTTGACTATTTTCTACATTGTAGAACAACCGCCAAGATATCAAAATGATAAAAATAACACATATGCCACATATGGAATTATTTGGTAAACCAAAAACGTGTTAAATATCTAAATATCATTCATATTTTCGATTCTTCAAAGTAGCCAGTGTTTACCTTGATAACAGCTTTGCAAACATCTGGCATTATCTTAACCAGCTTCATGAGGTAGTCCCCTGGAATGCTTTTCTATTAACAGTGTGACATGTCAACTGTTAATTAATGGAATTTCTTGCCTTCTTATTACACTTGAGATCATCGTTTATGTTGTGTCAAGGTAGTGTTATTACACAGTAAATAGCCCTATTCCACATTTACAGTAATTCATATTATGTCAAGAACTGCTCAACAAAGTAAAGAGAAACAACAGTCCATCATTACTTTAAGACATGAAATGTTTTTGAATTAGAAGGTGTGTCCAAATTGTTGACTGGAACTGTATAATTATATCATATATCAAGGGACTTGTAGAAGCTGACAATCCACGTAAACTACGCCAAATGATAAAGGGATTAAAATTGATTTGAAGTGTTTAATTGTTGACATGGTAAGGTTGTCTGTTAGGAGACATTTATTGAACATTTAACCCTTTAGTGTGACTGCAGGAGGGTCATTGCTTTGTCACAGTGACAGGCAGCACGTTTCTGAGCATGGGAGTTGGTTCCTGTTCTCACTAACATTATAGCAGTTATATGCTGCCATTCCCCTTGCAAACCTCTCTTTTTGAAGTTATGAGACAAAATGTAGCTTGTCATGATAACATTGTCAGAAAAACTGGAAAGTGTAATCTTTTCTATCCTGAAGACTCGAGTCTCGTGAATGTTCCATAACATTAAATGTTACTATGAACATTTAAGAAGTGTGATGTATTGAATATTCATAAGTACAAAAAAATTAATCAGTGGCAAATCACTGTGATGTCTATATATATATCGGGGACACACCACTTAAAAACTAGTCAAAATTCTCCACTGTAACATTTTCAAATTTGTTTAGCCTATTATTTGGTTTATTTATCTATATACTACTATCATTATTTTCGCAGCAGCATTTGGAAATGAAGCAATCCTGACCTGTTGCACCTTCACTTCCTACTTCCTTGCTCCAGGGCACCATGCACATTCTCATTTGCACCTATGGGCAATTTAGCATTGCCAATTTATCTACATGAATATTTTTGGGAGGTAGGATGAAACCAGAGAACCCAGAGGAAACCCACCTGGTCCCAAGAAGAACAAGCACAGAGACTCCACACAGACATCAAGCTCAGGATCAAACTGAGCTGTGAGGTGGAAAAGTGCCACCGTGCCTCCCAGTTCCCAGTTGAAATATGTAATACGTATGTGTGGTCACAAAAGCCAAAAACTTCCAAGCAGACACACCCTTGAAAGCATTTGATTTATTTTTCGATGATGCCATGATAACAGAGATTGTAACATGGACCAACCAAAAAACTGAAAATGTGAAAACCAATTACTCAAGCAATGCTGGATTTTTGTACCAAGAATCCCCCCCCCAGAGGCACCCACAGCAGCCGCGAGCACCACACAGCGTCATCCAGGACAACGCAAGAGATGCTATATTTGTCCTACAACAAGTCACAAGAAAACCAAATTAGTTGTGCAACCAATGCCAACAGGAACATTTTTCCCTACAACGGGGAGAAATAAGCAAAAACTCGCACATGACGCCTTGTACAATATTATTTGGCTTTTATAACACATTGTCATACCATATTATTTCAAGGAAAACAAAATATTGTAATAAAGTGGTGTTATTCTGCTCATATAGCATGTTTTTCACCCTGGGCTCGAACAGAGAGCGCACCTTTTCTGTGCACAGTGGGACTTTTATTCTGAAACCTGCCCTGAAATATGAAACCTCAGGTGTCTCATTCTGTCCATGTGCTTCTACCGATGTTCTGTCAGTAGGATAAATCCTCTAACCACGCCTGTAAATTGACACGCACGCGTCAAATGAACAATTCCACAGGTTTCTTTTTATTTCCATGTAAACACTGCGCCCATTGTAGCCGCACGAGCTCCAAACAGGAAATGGCCTGCTGGACACAAAGCCTGTGCATTCAGTACTCCCCTCCTGTGGAGCGCGCGCACCGTGTGGTGACGCCCTTGTTTCCACACTACACTGTGGATGACGGCGGTGCGGTGCGCGCTCTGGCCCGGAGCCAAGCCCCGCCCACTCCGGCTGCGATTAGACCGCTGTAGGTAGGTAACGCGATAAGAAATCATACCTTTAATCAGCACGCATGCCTTCATTACATTAATCTACATCTACTGGTAGCCAATGTGCTAGTATGTATGTGCAAAAATCTTATTCTAGCGCGTGACCAGGCGTCTTCCGGGTGGCTGTTTGGTTTGGTTTGGTTTTGTTTATCTCCTGTCATTTGATGCTACATACCGGGACACTTCATTCTAAGCATTTTGGATGGCCGCTCGTGCGCAACCTCTAGTCAATTCATTATTATTAGGTTATTTATTATTAAAAACGGGTGTCCCATATAAGATATAAGATACATATTACACATATTAAACAATATATTTTAACCCAGAATCGTTGTAATAATAATGGGTAAAGAATAAAACGATAATTATTATTATTATTATTATTATTATTATTATTATTATTATTCTCCCTAACATAGCCTAAGTATTAGTGGCTCTCTCAGGCTGAGCATGCAGGATTTTTTCCACCCTGTTATGCAAAACTATAACGACGGACTGAAAGGATTCGTGCGCTGTGTTTGTGTCAGGGTATTGTCTCTTGCCTTTCCTGTCAAGCTGTCCGCTTTCATTTCCTGCAATCCCAAACCAAGGTACAGTAACTTTAATAGTCTGTTTATAGATTTATTTATTTATTTATTTTTGCAGATGTCGCACGCGCCTTTCGGGTACCCTGTTTATTATTATTATTATTATTAGGCGCGTGGTAATTGCTAATTAGGCCTTTGTGGGTTTCTGCAGCCGCTGGTCGTGTATCTGCCATGGACTGCGTGTGGTTTACAGTCTGCATACAAGGTGGCGTGGAATTAATCTCAGGGAATTAGGATATATAATATAAACTACTAAATAACACCACCTTGAGATTTGTACAATACTGCCAGGTGCACGAGCCTCTGCGTGCGTGTGTGTGTGTGGACGCCTGACTGTAGTCGAAGCGGTGCTTAAAAAATAGCTTCAGTTGCCTTAAAACACCTTTACGGTAGTCGTACTGAAAATTCTTAAAATAAAATAGTAGAAATACAGAAATAGTTTATTTCCCCTGCGTACCTCCTCCTGTACTCCATTAGCTATCCGCTCAATATTTCCGCGAGCTGGCTTGCCAATAAATAAAATAAAAAAAGGAAAACATACGATTCCGATTGGTTCGTTCCGTTTCTCACCATGGCAACCGATAGCCAATAAAATATGATTAAGCAAATTAAGGGTTACGGTTAAATATGGAATCGTGAACATCATGGCGGCGCAATTATTGCGCAAAACAGGGCTGTATGTGTGCTGTGTTACCACCCGCGAATAATAAGCCCTGTAAAATATTACAGAAGCGGTTTAAAAGCGATATTTTCCCCTGTTACACTTCTGGGTTTGTCCATCACTGTATAGAGAAGTTCGTTCATTCATTCACCAGCTCATTCGTCCATCGATTCATTCATTTTACTTTGCTCTACAGTGACAGTGGCACTTACAGTGCAAAACCAATTTCGATTTTTTTAAAGCTCACTTCTTCCACGTGTAAACAGCCGGGATTGGATTTTTTCCCCCACATCCGCCATGTGTCACACACAAATGAGGTTCTACATCTTAACCATATCTGATATCTGATATCCAGATGTGTATATGCACCATACAACTATTAAATAACCACGAAGAAGCTACTGAGACCAGGCTGGCTGCAAGAACATGTCAAAGATCATGGTAGAACAAGGATACAGTCAGTCCAAGCTCCAACATTATTGTAAAACGTAAGGCCTTAAAGCAATATAGACCTACAATTAAGAGTTTAAAGGGCACAAGGATCAGAATCAGCTGTGTACATGCTGGCCAGGGAATGATGTAAACATGGGAATCAGATATGTGTCATGTCTTACTGATATGTAAACAGATGGGGGGGTGGGGTGGATCTGATATGAACCAATGTACAGGTCCATTATAATCATTAAAAGCAACGCTGACATTGTGTGTGCATTATAGACCAGGAGGCTATGTGAGCCCAATTGTGGGCTTGCTTTTATACTGCAAATAGCTAATGTCTGAATTGCACATTGTTGCTTTTTAATCATTGTGAAGCCAAAAGTGCTAAAATAATACGGGAAGCAATTAATCTGTGTATATGTATATATAGATAGATAGAGAGAGAGAGAGAGAGAGAGAGAGAGAGAGAGAGAATTCAGACTGCTCAAGTTACACTTTAAAAGAGGAAGGGGTTCTCACTTTTACTTTACTAGTATGATATTATAAGTGATGAGCTAATAAGCCATTACGTCATTCAACGCATCAACTTCCTCTGTTGGACTTGCTGTTAGTCTTTGTGGAGTGCTATCACAGCACATAAACAAGCTCCTTCAACATGCTCTTTTACAACATCCTAGCTTTTGAATGATCCAGATGTTACACGTTTAACACTAGTTAGTATGACCTGCATTATGCCCAGTATTGTATGCAGAATTTGAACAGCCTTCTGCTAGCATACAGAGGTTATTAGATGTAGATTTGTTGAGGGATGTGTGCTTTAAATTGCTTTGTTGTTTGTTCTTCCCAGTCATGTCCTTCAGGAGGGGTGTGGTTAGGCAAAGTAAGTTCCGACATGTATTTGCCCAGGCGTGGAAGGCGGAGCAGTGTCTGGATGACATCAGAGTTACTCGAGTGACATGGGACGGGCAACTCTGTGCAGCCAATCCAAAGTTCATCGCTGTTATTACTGAGGCTGGAGGGGGTGGAGCCTTTCTTGTATTACCACTCGGAAAGGTTATGACATACTCCCAAAACCATAACTTAGTAAAGCAGAATTTTTAATAGAATAAATTCCTTCACAGTTTTAAATAGCAGTAATCAGTTGTTGGATAGACATGCTTATTCTTATAATATCGGCAGAAAGTATAATACAGTGAACATTTTTTCTCCTGTTTTTTTTCTAGACTGGTAGAGTGGACCAGTCCACTCCCACTGTGTGTGGCCATGCTGCTCCTGTGCTTGATATCCAGTGGTGCCCACATGATGACAATATAATCGCCAGTGCTTCAGAGGACTGTACAGTAAAGGTATATGTTCCATATGAACAAAGGGATTTTTGGGGTCAGTATGGGAGGAAAGTATACTTTCTTATGTTGTTATATATAATTATATAATATATATTTAGATATAATATAATTTTGCTATAATTTACAGCACTAGACAAAATGTCGGACAAACCTGCTCATTCGTTGGTCTTCTATATTTTGAAGATTTTCTACATTGTAGAACAATCCTGAAGACATCAGAACTATGAAATAACACATATAGCACATGTGGAATTATGTGCTTAAAAAAGTTCTTTAATTCTTGTAGATTTATATTCTTTAAAGTGGCCATTGTTTACCTTGATGAGAGCTTTGCCCACTACTGGCATTATCTTAACCAGGTCCATGAGGTCGTCACCTGGAATGCTTTTCACTTAATAGGCGTGCCTTATTAAATGTTAATTAGTGGAGTTTCTTGCCATTTTAATGCCATTTGAGATCATCAGTTGTGTCGTGTCGAGGTGTTGGTATACAATAAATAGCCCTATTCAATAACTACAGTAATCCTTATTATGTCAAGAACTAAGTAAACTCAACTAAGTAAAGGCAAACGACAGTCCGTCATTACTTTAAGACATGAAGTGTCTTTTAAGTAATAAAAATAAAGAAAAATCATTGAACTAGTAGGTGAGTCCAAACTTTTGTCTGCTAAAGGTAAGTGGTTAGAACAGTGCAAAAAGCACAGGGCTTGCTTTCTTATCACTGCAGAAAAGAAAATATCGAAAGGACAATTACCATAAAATATCATATATATACATTATATATACAGACGTGGACAAAATTGTTGGTACCCTTCTGTTACAGTAAGAAAAACCCACAATGGTCACTGAAATAACTTGAAACTGATAAAAGTAATAATACATAAAAATTTACTGAAAATGA
>JAQLOM010000001.1:13723230-13744525 GCA_030068315.1 Chrysichthys thysi
TATTTGGATTTTTACAACATTATTGTTGAAATACACAGTCCTGAAAAAGGGGCGTTTCTTTTTTTGCTGAGTATAGATGTGGACACACGCACATACTGTTATAACATTTCTTGATCAGTCATAACATTAAAAGCACCTGCCTAATATTGTGTAGGTCCCACTTGTACCACCAAAACAGCTCTGACCCGTCAAGACATGGACTCCAAAAGACCTCTGAAGGTGTGCCATGGTATCTGGCACCATGATGTTAACAGCAGATCTTTTAAGTTCTGTAGGGTGTGAGGTGAGAGCTGCAGTGTGTCAGGGTGTGTTTTCCTGCTGAAAGAGGCCGCTGCCATAAAGGAATACTACCATTAAACAAGAGGTGTATTTGGTCTGCAGCAACGTTTCAATAGGGGGTACGTGTCAAAGTAACATTTACATGAAAGCCAGGACCCAAGGATTCACAGCAGAACGTTGCCCAGAGCCTCTGCTAGCTTGTCATTTTTCCTATAGTGCATCCTAGTGTCATCTCTTCCCCAGCTAAGAGACGCACATGCACCCAGCCCTCCACAGGATATAAAAGATGCTGTGAAAGAGACCATCACCTGTCAATGACTTGAAGTCTGATCAGCTACCAGCTACCAACATAATGCAGATCAAGCCGGTCAAACTGGTAGACCATTTTTGCTAGCTGGTAAATTATTTTTTCAGCTTCCTTATTACTTGAATAATTTGCTCAATAAATGTATGAAATTTTCTAATAACTGTACTGTTATTTTCTTATAATGCCACAAAAGTAATTTTCTTCAACAGAATTCTATGATGATGTAACAGAGGTCATTCAGACACAGTTTACTCTCTACCAGTACTTACTGAATCTGCTGGAAAAGATGGTCTACCAGTTTCTGGCCAGTTCTCACTTTGTTTTGCCAGCAATAACTGGTCAATTTAAGTAGGAAAATAAAGTTATTTGATATTTGAAGGTGCAAAATCCTTCACTAAAACACACCCCTCTCATTTCCTATTGCCTAAATAGCATGATCCCTTTAGCCTCAGGAAAGGAAATTTCTGTTACTTAACAGTCTCACTC
This sequence comes from Chrysichthys thysi, assembly GCA_030068315.1. Classification (NCBI taxonomy): domain Eukaryota; kingdom Metazoa; phylum Chordata; class Actinopteri; order Siluriformes; family Claroteidae; genus Chrysichthys; species Chrysichthys thysi. The sequence goes on from JAQLOM010000001.1 coordinate 13,724,303, forward strand.
AAGAAAGCGCAAGTCACAATTAGCAGTAAAAGCCTTGAAATGTGTGACCCCACTTCTCGAATAACCCTCGTACACTTCTTCCTTTTGACTTTCCACTTCACTGTTGCTTTTCTTTCCTGCTTTATGTTCATTTTGAGAAAGGATATCCTGAATGAGTTGCCTCATTTTAAAAAATCATGTTTAATTTGTCACATTAACTCACTGACTATCTGTCAGTCGAGCTAATAACATCCTGGTCTATGACCTCATGATTTTTACTCTTCGTCTTCTTGGGTTTTTTTTTTAAAGTTCCCAAGTTCTTTTTCACTTTTTTTTTTTATTAAAAACTACACCAACATAGAGATTCAACCAAAAACCTTAAAACCCAGTGTTAATAATTGCCTTGCACATGCTCTCTGAGAAATTATTTGCATGTTATATGTCATGCTCATACAGAGTTTGGTTTTTATTTTCTGTATCAAGTTTTGAGTGTTCAGATGCACACAACAGGATGTGGTATCTGAGCAGCTAGTAGTCAGGCATGCTATCTCTCACTTAAAGTGCTCAGGGCAATCCTTCCTGTATGAAAAAAAACAAAACAAAACTGTACTGCAAGACAAGTTTTTAACTTCAATTCTTAAAGAAAAGCACTAATATGAAATCTTTTAAACAGTACATATGCTATAGTGAAAATATTATAATAGCCTTTAATTCTACATTTCTATATGTTATGTCCCTGTGAAAAATCTTACTGAACTATATTCATTTATTTATTTGTTGACAGATATAAAGATTAAGGTGTATTGGTTGAGTTGGGTGTAAAACAGACAGATTGAAGTGATGCATATTTATTATATGTCATCAGTATTGGTATATATTAATCTATCTATTTTAGAGCCAGTTCAAAGCATTGGTTTATCTCCACCCTCTTTTTTTTCTTTTTCCTTCAGCACAGCACGCCTACATTTTCTCTTGACAGCTCATATGGGCTAAAGAACAAACAACTAACGGTAAGTTACTAATGACAGATTTTAGTATTATCACTTACATGGCATAGAATATAAATTAATACATAGCAGATATTTGATATTCTTTGTGTTTTTTCACATACATATTTAGTATTTAGTTTTGCATACTAGTTTGTCACTGTAACCTTTTGATTTAAAGTCGTGAAAAGCAACCTTAGAGCCCTGTGCATGTGCTCTGATAATTGTACTTCAGTTGCACTATTTTAACAAAACTGTAGAGGTTTACTTGCCAATTTTCTTTTAACTTTAGTGTATTTGGACTTCTTGTTAGACAAATACTTCTGTATACAATTGCCATCATCTTAAACTAATGTTACTCATACCATCATAAACTAATATTTGTGACACAATCTTTTATATAAAATTTTTAATACTTAATACATACAGTATGTCTTATCTGACAAACTAATTCTATGACAAAGTTCCAAAGTTTAAGGATAATATCAAAGGTTGATGTAGTTTTCTTTTTTTTTACTTCAGTGAAACTTTTTTGTAATTGTAATAATCACATGACTTTAAATTCATTTATCCTATTCTTCACTTGCTTATTTTATATGTGAATATGAGATGCTAGAAGATAATGATGAACAACTAGTTAAAAAAAAAAAAAAAAGGCGGCAGGTGCTTCCTGTGTGAGAATTTTTTTTCCAGTTATGTTTCTGCTCTGTAGCACTCAACATTTTGCTAGAATACTTAATTGCTAAAAAAAGAAAAAAGGGTGTGTGTGTATGTGTATGTATGTGTGTGTGTGTGTGGGGGGGGTTTACTTGAATTTAAAATTAAAACTTTTATTTTTCCCTCACAGACCCTATGGTACAGATGAGGTGGAATTTTCTCACATGAAATAATTCACCTTTATTAAAAGGTATACCCTTGTTGGTGATTTTCTCTGTATATCCATGCTGAAGTTGATTTCCTCATGTTAGATTCCATAAGCTTCCTACTCTGACATCTCCTAAGGATATCAGTTCAGTCGTGTTTAGTTTACGCACTTACAATCTGCCTCGTTTCTCTTTTCCTCAGTGATTATGTCAGACTCTCATAACGGCACTGTAACAGTCGTGATTCTCTTCATTGTCTTCATCGTCCTTCTTCTTCTCCTGCTCTACTTCTACAAGCGACTGAACCATGAAACAAAGGATAAATATACCGTCCAGCGGCTTGTCCTCGGTGAAGGAGGCCTTCGTGATCGTGTGATGCAAGGCGTCACAGTCCTGGAGGCCTGGTTAGGTAATCTAAGGCCTCAAACCCAAGATGAGGAGCAAGCTTTAAGCAGTAACGAAGACGGGAATAGTCGTAATGAAGACGCGAACGACGGAGAAGAAGATGCAGGGCAAAGCCAGGTTGAAAATGAGAACAAGGCAGAAGAGAAGGAAGAGGAACATCATGATTCATCAGATGACTATTCCAGCATTGACCTACGGGAGAGAGTGAAGCTGAATAACAGCAAGGAAGAGGAAAAGAAAGAAGAACGAGAGAACAAAGAAGAAGTCGAAAAAGACGACGCAAAGGACGGTGACGGGAAACAAGAGGAAGATGTGAAGAACGAAGAAAGAGTGGGCTTACTTGTGGACTTGAAGACATTTTCTGGCAGTGCCATTTGGTCTGAGGAGAAAACGGACGAGCCTGATGTGACCGCTCTGTAACACAGAAAAGGCTTCAGCCTGAACATGAGGCTCATAAAGTGAAAAGTATACTTCGGAGGAAGTTTGTCTCGCAGTGGAGTGATTTACATTGTGTTATCCTTAAAAAACAAACAAACAAACAAACAAACAAACAAACAAACAACCTGATATCCATAACATTCATATGACAGAGGTTGTTTTTGTTCTCATATCTTAAGCTTGTTTCATTAGTATATTTTATGTAAACGCTTACTTTTTTTTGTTAATCCAGTATTTGTTTCATGAAAATTGTACATGTTCTTCACAATAAACGCCCTTAAACCAGTCCTTTTGCTTTTTCTCTCTGATGTCGTTAATGCTGCATAAAGGTTTCCAATAACACCTCAGACTAAAACTGAGGCTGTTCGGTCACGTGACTTTTGCTTGCGTGTTTACTTCCGGTCAGTGAAGGCAAACCCCAGGTCAGGCAAACCTATTTATGCGCTCTTCTGCAAAGAACAGAGAAATGAAACTCTTTCCGACTATTTTCACAGTTTGAAGGCCAATGTACGGGCAAGATACCGTCAGAAAGTCCCCCTTTACAGTCAGATACATCCTCACACATTAGCAAAGAAGACCTAGCATTTAGCATCGCTTAGCAGTATTTAACCATGATATTTTTGTTTTGTTTGTTTGTTTTTACTGGAAACTAAGTGCATGATCTCCTTATAAGTTAGTCCTCTTCATGAGTTTTGTTTTGTTGCTTTTGTACTACACAAACGGAATGAAATAGGATTAGAGACTAGGATACAGAGGAACAGGTTAAATATTTGTTGTTACCGTAAGTGAGTAAGCTGAGGGCGAGGCAAATGTAAACATTCAGAAATGCACTGTGGAATTAAAAGTGTCACAGGAGTGTGTCGGTTCCCTTTATCTGAGGTTTGCTCAGTGCAAGTGTTTCAGCATGTAAAATTGGTTGTCTAATTAATTTGATAATGGTATCACTCCCTGGACTGACCCTCGGGTGTAGTTAGAGAGACAAATCAACTTGTTACTTCAGAAACAGGTAGCTTGTTGACTAGTCTTTGACTTAACTGGTACATCTTCAGAATCCTTAAAGTGGGTGTTTTTATATAATCAATGCACAACAAATACCTTTTAATGATATGCAAAATAAATGATTTGACTCATAACTTGCGTACGTAAACAATAATATCAAATAAGTAGCGTGACAGATGAGCAGTTTAATATGGGGATGTAGCTCAGTGGTAGAGCGCATGCTTCGCATGTATGAGGTCCCGGGTTCAATCCCCGGCATCTCCACAAGTTTTTTTCTTTTCTTTAAATTTTCTTTTAAAAATGATAAACAAAAAAAACACCTTGCAGTTGTGCTCAAAAACACGAATTGATAGCATCGCAGGTTTCTTTCGGACATGTATAGCAAGAAGCAATCAAGGGCTGCACGGTGCCTTTTAACGCCAACAATGTTATTCCAACTGAAAGGCGGAGCCTGCTAAACCAGGAAGTGGTGCTTCTAATGTGATTGGTCGGTGCACAGCAGTGGGCGTGGAAACAGGCCAGCGTACGCACAACACCGCGGAGCCGAACATCCTCCTGTTCAACAAACACACACACACGGTGTGTTTGGGTCGCGAAATCCACGGCATCACTGTCATTCACCCAGGATCCGTCATGCCACCAATTAGCATGTGCGCATTGCTCAATCATTTCAGAGGAACATCTCAATAACTCGAGAGAAGCTAGCTAGCTCTGCTGAAGAACTGGACACACACACACACAGAGGCGCGCGCGGATGATGCACGCAAGCTTTTGTTTTTACTCAAATATCCAAATAAAGACGTGTCCGCTGAATGAACATGACTCGCCGGTGTTTATGTGAATGCACTCGCAGCTAAACGTCCAGGCTCTTGTTCAGGTGAGTGTCGGGTCTGTCTCTCTCTGCTATCTAGTTAATGATCAAAGGCGACAGCTAGCTGGTGATATAGCACCCCCCCCCCCCATGATAAACATCGTGGTTGTTTTTATTATTATTATTATTATTACCCCATAAGATGGAGCACGCGCGCTGTTTGTTTTGTTTATCTTGTTTATTTTTTTATTTATTTATATATTATTATTTTATTATTATTTTTAATTTTTTTTTACAACCACACCAAATGAGTGATTTACTTTTGCCCCAAGCGGCGCGCGCTTGCTCGAGCTAGGCTTGTGTTGTTGTTGTTAGCTGTTTAAAGAGCCGTGTCACAAGCTCGCGCGCGGCTTCCTGTACATCTGATCGCGCGCAGGGTTTTTTTAATGGTGTGGATGCGCGTGCACCGGGGAGGCTGGTGAAACTTCTTCAGGCGGTGATGATGATGGTGATGGTGGTGGTGGTGGTGGTGGTGCTATAAGGTACGGAATGCGGGACGTCCATGTTGTCAGCTGTGATGTGAATCTCGCTGCGGCGGCTGCTGCTGATGATGATGATGATGTTGTTGATGTGACGCGCTTTTGCTTGGCTTTTCCCTTCAGGTGCGCGAGCGTGTGAGATGTTGCTGGCCTCGGCGGTGGTGGTGTGGGAATGGCTGAACGAGCACGGCCGCTGGAGGCCCTACAGCCCGGCGGTGTCGCATCACATCGAGGCGGTGATCCGCGGGGAGACTCGCGGCGCAGGCAGTGTGGCGCTCGGCCAGGTCGACTCCAGACTGTCGCCCTACATCATCGACCTGCACTCCATGCACCAGTTCCGCCAGGACACCGGTGAGAGCCTGCAAGCACGGGGTTCAACCTGTTCACCACACAGTGTTTATGTTTCCAGCTTCATCACACCGCTCTAGGTCAGAGGCCTGTGGGGTTTATTTCCAGGGGTAATCATGGGGAGGCTGCAAAAATCATCCAAACAAACACAACATAATAGGAAAAGTCCACATACTGCTCTCTAACTGATCTCCCGCAGCATCGTGGCTGTCCCTGCTCAATGTCTACATGCTCTGTAGAGTTCGTGTGCTGCTGCTGGAGGAGGCCTGGGAAACTACAGGTTTCCCTCAACTGTGAAGCGTGTTTCTCGTTCACACCTAGAACAAGTCGACCTCAGAAGTGAGAATTTTTCACGTAAACATTCCATCCGAGATTCGCCGAAAGGTGCGCCGACTGACCGTTCACTTGTAAGAGAGTCACTCGCGGGAGAACATCACTGGCACGTTTTAAAGTCAAAGGGAAATGAGTAGTTTAGTTTGGATTATCGACGTCATTAAGAAGTGATCATCACACGTGAAACGCACCACAGTACAGTTATGTGCATAGTGTGACACAGTGAAATTACTTCCCTGCATTTAACCCATTCACCAGGGGAAGCAGGGGGCAGCTGAACAGCGCAGTGCATGGGGATAGTACCTTGCTTAGGGTACCTCAGTGTACCTTGTTTGTCCTGGGCCTTGAACCCACAACCTTCCAATTGAAGGGCCAATGCCCTGACTGCTAGGCTACCGCTGCCCCGTTATCATGTCGGTCTCTGTGTGCCTGTCGTCACCTGGGGTAAAAGTCACTCATGAGCCTGGGCTCCAGCTTTTCACTTGACTGATCCGTGTCCAATCGAACACCGTGAGGAGATAAGTGCTGATTAAGTCAGCTTTGGGCATTTAACCATTTAAGAAATTTCAGTCATCCCTACATTGTGTGTGTGAGCGTTCTCTTGGATGATTATGATGATGATGGTGGTGGTGGTGGTGTTGTGGTGATAAAGGTTCTGCATTCGAGCATGTCGACTGACTGGGGCCTTCCTGTGTTTTCTCTGTGCATGAATGGGGGTTTCTCCTGGACTGCTTGAGTTTCCTCCCGCAGCCCAAAGACATGCAGATTAGGTCAAGTGGCTACTATGCATGACCCCTAGGTGTGAATGTGAGTGTGAAAGGTTGTTTATTTCTGTTTTAGCCCTGTGATGAATTGGCGACCTGCCCAGGTGGTAGTCTGCCCCTCAACCGAAATCAGCTGGGATTGGCTCCAGCTTCCTGGTGACCTTTAATGGATAAGTGGTATAGATGATGGATGGATAAATGGTGATGTGAGGGCACAGGAGCACTGTGAAATGAACATTGGTTTATGTTCATGTTAATTATGGCATTTAATGATATAAAACGTGTTCATATTGTGGGAAAAGTGAGAATGAAAGCGTTTCAGGCGGACAACCAAAGCAACGTTATAATTTAACCTTAAGAGCAAGTTTTCCACATTGTTTTGGTCAAACATTTTTGTTTTCTAAAGTAGAGACATTAACGTACATAATTGTCACCATAAAATCAAATTTGGTCCGTCATGGAAAAACCTGGAAAGCTTTGAAATAGAGACGTTGACTATTTACAGTGGATAAAATAAGTATTGAACACGTCACCATTTTTCTCAGTAAATATATTTCGAAAGGTACTACTGACATGAAATTTTCACCAGATGTCGGTAACAACCCATGTAATCCACACATGCAAAGCAATCAAACCTTTGATGTCCATAAAGTAAGTTATGTGTAATAACATGGAATGACACAGGGGAAAAGTATTGAACACATGAAATGGAGGTGCAAAAAGGCACAAAAAGCCAAGACACCAGCTGAATCAGTAATCTGATACTGTATCAGTAATCAGAAAGCAATCCTTCCCCTTTTCAGTGCCAATTAATATCAGCTAGTTCAGTCCCAACTGATGAACCATCTCATGATGGGTAAAAGCAAAGAACTCTCTCAAGACCTTCGCAACCTTATTGTTGCCAAACATACTGATGGCATTGGTTACAGAAGGATTTCTAAACTTCTGAATGTTCCAGTGAGCCCTGTTGGGGCCATAATCCCAAAGTGGAAACAACATCATTTCACCATAAACCAGCCGCGACTAGGTGCTCCTCGCAAGATTTCTGACAGAGGACTCAAAAGAATTACCAGAAGAGTTGTCCAAGAGCCAAGGACCACTTGTGGAGAGTGTCAGAAAGATTGGAATTAGCAGCTACAATTGTTTCAAAGAAAACAATATGTAACGCACTGAACAGCCATGGCCTGTATGCACGCTCACCACGCAAGACTCCTTTGCTGAAGAAAAACATGTTGAATCTCGTTTACAAACTGGGAGAATATAGTTTGGTCAGATGAGACCAAAATTGAACTTTACTATAATACACACCATGTTTGGAGGTCAAATGGCACAGCACATCACCCCAAAAACACCATGCCGACAGTGAAGTTTGGAGGTGGGAACATCATGGTGTGGGGCGGTTTTTCAGCGTACGGCACTGGCAAACTTCATGTAATTGAAGGAAGGATGAATGGAAAAACGTACTGAGACATTCTTGATAAAAAAAATAATAAAATCTGCTGCCATCTATCAGGATGATGAAGATGAAACGAGGGTAGACATTTCAGCAAGATCCCAAACACACAGCTAGAGTGGCCCAGCCAATCACCTGACTTGAAGCCAATAGCAAATCTTTGGAAAGAACTAAAGATTAGAGTTCATAGAAGAGGCCCACAGAACCTTCAAGACTGTTTGCGGGGAAGTATGGGCCAAAATCACCCCTGAGCAATGCATGCAATTAGTTTCTCCATATAGGGGGTGTCTTGAAGCTGTTCTTACCAACAAAGGCTTTTGTACAAAATATTAAATAGATTTAAGTAAGTCTGTTCAATACTTTCCCCCTGTGTCATTACATGTTATTACACAAACTTTATTTATGGACATCAAAGGTTTGATTTCCTTGCATGTGTGGGTTGCATGGGTTGTTACCGATATCTGGTGAAAATTTCACGTCAGTAGCACCTTTGGAAATATACTTACTGAGGAAAATGGTGACGTGTTCAATACTTATTTTACCCGCTGTATATGAAGCAGACAGGAAGACTTTATTTCACCGTCAGGCGCACGGTCTGTTCTCCAGCATTCAGCATAGAGAAGAGTGTCCTTTCTTATCTACTTGGAGTATTTATGCATACAGAGTGTGTGTGTGTATCTGTGTGTGTGTCTCACAGTAGAATAACTGGTGATATCCAACTGTCTGTTATCCCATGTTAAAGATCTACGCCTTGGCTGTATTTCTCTAAGGACGAGACGTTCTAGGTTGTTGGTTTGTTACACACACACACACACACACACACACACACACACACACACACACACACACACACACACACATAGAGAGTGTCTTAACCTTTCTAAATAACACAACTGACAAACACAAGCACAAAGTGAGTTTTGCATGCACACATGCTTAATGCATAAAATAAAACCAGTAAATATAACATTTCCCACTACAGGTCAAAACCAGTTTTTCCCCCTGTCATATTTGGTATCAATATTAGTAACATGCCATAGTTTTTTCCAGGCTGATGCACTTTTAATGTAACCTCCCTAAATTAAGCACAGTACGTTCATACAGTAGTATGCAAAGCTGATGTTGTGAATGGGAACAAGAAGAACACGCGTGAGAGGAGATGCTAGCGAATGCTGAGCTGTTTAAAGGGCATCTTGGATATTTTCCTGGCCAGAGATGGATGGGGGTCGTGGGGGGTAGTGGAGCTGTCAGCTCAGGACACCTGGGTAGAGAGGGATCTCTGGGGGTCTTAATTGTGAAATACTTTGCATATTCAAGACTTTGCATATTCAATTTCTAGTGATCTCGGTGGTTAGCTTGGTTTTGGATTTGTGTGCCATGGGAATGTAAACTTGTTCTAGTTTAAAATGGATCCATGTTTGGGGAAAATGCTGATCTGGAAACACTTGTGAGAAAGATCGTCTAAATATGTAAATAGAAAGAAGGCAGAAATCAGAATGTAGTTAAAGTTGGGAAATTTAAGCTTGAACACCTTTCTTACCTATTGTTCCAAACAAGTTCTTTGTCAAATGATGAAACGAGCAACCTTATGGTGCATATTTGCTAAAGTGTGGTAGAAAGTTGCATCTGTAACATGGGGTGAACCTAAAACAAAGAGGTGGATTGTTGGTAGCTAGAAGTTTTGGGAGACTCAATCACCCTCCTCGAACTGACAAAGGCCATTGTGCAAAGCTGACTTGAGTGCTCCACATGAGGACATGGAGGGATGGCGAGAAGCGAAGGGCAACAGCCCATTACTCCAAAAACCAAGAGGGAGGAGGAAAGAGGCGAATAGCTTTCGAGTGAGGTCATCGGTGGGGCGGGGGTCAGCTGAATAGTCTTTCTGTTTCATTTTATACACTGTAAAATTCTTTAGGTATTAACTACTTTCACATGGAAGCCATCTTGTATAGCGACCTTGCTACATGTGTATAAACCGGTTCTCTGCCGTGTTTCTCTTATGTCTGTTATGGTTAACCTGTGGCCCAAACATTCATTCCAGTCTCATGCGGAATTTGCTTCGTTTTCTTTATCTCTGTGGGAGCAGTTATAGATATGGTAGTCTCGCAATCCTTCTGATTCACTGAGCAAAGCTGAGTCTTATGACTTTTATAGTATTTAAAGCCCATCGTAATAATTTGCTTGGTCAGCCAGCATGAAATTGTAAACAAGATTGTGTTCATCAGTGTATAATATAACCTCAATAGAGTGGAAGGTTTTTATTCATAGTGCTGGCTAATCAAAAGCATGTTTGAATTTTTCTGTAGGTACGTTGCGACCAGTGCGACGGAGCTTCTACGACCCGCGCTCGGCTCCAGGGCAGGGCTGGGTGTGGGAGTGGGAAAACGACTCGGGCACGTGGACGCCGTATGACACAGAAGTGGGAATCGCTATCCAGGCAGCACACGAGCGCCAGCAACCATGGCTGGACCTGACGCCGCTCGGCTTCTGCTATCTTATCGATCTCCAGGGCATGACTCAGATCAACCGGCAGACACAGCGGCGGCGGCGTATCCAACGACGCTGTGACTTGGCCTACCCGCTTATCTCAGGCCCTCTGCCTAAGCCTCATGCCTGGACATCCAACGGGAGTGCAGTGCACTCAGGGATGAGTGTGTCTGGGATTGGAGGAGGAAATGGAAGCGCGTATCCTAGTGGAGCCCTTCCTGCTTCAAGCATCACTTCTCTCGGTCAGCCTTGTTCATGTCAGCAGTGCATGTTGGTCCTGGGTGTCAAAACTACAAGCATGGCACAGACTCTCGGCCGGAAATCCATGCCTCTGCCCAGACCGAGGAGCCCAAAAACTGCCCAGCGGGGCCATTCGTACTCACTCACTCTGCCACACAGGAACTCCACAACAGCCGGGGGCTTCGCACACTCCCTCTCCGTGCTGGACTCCGCCACGGCCACTCTGTCTCTTTCCTCCACTCGTCCTCCTCCCCCTGCTGTTCCTCCGCCTCCTCCGCCTTCTTCTGCTCCTCATGTTACCTCTCCACCAAGTCAGACATCCTCCAGTGCCCTCATCTCCACAGCTGCCACCTGTGCCCCAACCCCTTCAGCCCGAGTCCTGGGCCCTGTGTCTTCAGCAGCCTGTGCTGCCCCAGTGCCACCCCGTTCCAGCCTGGCAGGTCTCAGCCGTCCTGCACTGCAGAGGATCGCCATGGCACAGTCGCGGGCACTTATCGCCTCTGGGTGAGTTTCCACAGCAACAGCTGCCCTGTACTCTGTCCCTACTGTTTTATCAAACCCCATTACTGAAATGTTACAAATGGCAAACATGTGCTGTTCATCTTCTTGAGCTTTTCTTCCTTTAAGTGACCTTGAGATCCTGTCTAAAACAAAACTGTATGGACACAAGGATTTGTGCTCAACAGACCTCACTTACCCTGAAGCATTAATGCTATCAAGTTGATGTTATGTAGTACTGTCTAACTGGTCATTAGGCTGTGAATGACGAGGACGGAGTTGACAGGTGATGGAGGGAATATGTATTGGCTCTTTGGTTGGCCAGAGTAGTAACAATGCTAGAAGGCAGTTTTAGAAAACTGTCAGTTTCATTGACTATAGCTGTATTTAATTCTCAGCTTGAAGATTTTTTTTTGCAATTTTTGTCAATTTGAGTACAGTGGGACCCCGCATAACTAACGCAATCCGTTCCAGCGGCGCGTTCGTTGTGCACGGGGAGTTCATTGTGCGAAACACAATTTCCCATAGACTTCTATGGGAAATTGTGTAATCCTTTCCAGGTCGCCACGAAAAAAAAAAAAAGTGAAACTGGAACCACCCTCTGCTGATGATGCTCTGTCTTCATCTGAGACACATCTGGCCGGATTCACCCATTTTTTTTAACGTAAAACTCGATTTTTCACACGTGACGTGCGAAACGTGTTCGTTCTGCGACTCACGAGCGCATTCGCAGCGGCATTGGCTATGCGGAATGTTCGTTCTGCGGAATGTTCATCAAGCAGGGTACCACTGTAATTGAATTTAACCAGAGGCTGATGTGTAAACATTGCATGTTTCTCTTAGGATGTTTCATAGCAGTATCGTAGGAGTTATGGTTAAGTGGATGGTATTCTGGACAAGTGACCTAACAGAGTAGCGGCCCTGTAAGTGTGTTTCTACGTTAAAAAACCAGCACGTATCCTCATTATCCATTCAACGTGAGACACAACATGAATGGTTGCAGTGTCAATAGTAAATGTGACTGCCCCATGTCAAACATGGAAGAAGTAAAAATAACTGTTACTTTGTCCAATGGTCTATACAATTTTCGTTACTACATTTTTAACCAAAACTTCACCATAGATCCTAGTGGTTAGCACTGTCTCCTCACAGCAAGACGGTTTCTGGTTCCGTCAGCAGGTACTCCAGTTTTCGAAAGATTAGGTCAGCCGGCTACTCTAAATTGCCCGTAGGTATGAATGGTTGTTCGTCTCTGTGTTAGCCTTGCGATAGATTATCCACCTGTTCAAAATGGGCTCCACCTCTTGCCCGAAGTCAGCTGGGATTGGCCCCAGCTTCCGCTGCAACCTGCAATAGATAAGCAGCATAGAAAATAAATGGATTGATGGATGGATGGAATTCACCCTGGATTTGAAAATGACACCTGTCGAGCAAGTTGTGCCAGACCCAAGACCCTTGCTGAATTGAATGACCATTTCTGCCCACGTACTTTGCAAGATGAGTAAAACCTTTATGGGTAGAGTTGGAAAATTCTACAGGCCATTCACATCATGATACTGTCAGCAATCTTCAGTAGTAGTATTGTGACCCAATGCCTTACATGTATAGCATGCATGCACTGGCCACTTTATTAGGAGCCCTGTACGCCTACTCATTCAAGGAAGTATCTAATCAGCCAATCATTTGGCAGCAGTACAATACATAAAATCATGCATGCACATAGATTCAGAGTCAGTTAATGTGCACATCAAGCATCAGAATAAGGGAACAAAAATGTGTCTTACTGGTGTTCACTATATCATGCTGACCGGCTGGTTTGAGTATTGTAGAAACCGGTGTTCTCTGAGGATTTTCCCCACACAGCAGTCTCCAGAGCTTACACTGAACGCTGCATTACACAGAACATTCATTGAGGGGCAGTGTTCGAGTGGGAACACCTTGTTGATGAGAGAAGTCACAAGAGGTCAGAGGAGAATGGCCAGACTGATTTGAGCTGATTGGAAGTCTGCAGTACCTCAAGTAACCACTCTTTACAGCTGTGCTGGGCAAAACATTGTCTCAAAGGACTCAGCAAATCACACATTCGACTGTGGCTGAGCTGCAACAGCAGAAGACCACATGGGGTTCCACTCCTATCAGCAAAACGAGGAATCTGAGGCTACAGTGGGTAATGTCCGGTCTGGATGACCTTGTGCCCACTGTAGCCACAAGAGTAGTAACTTACCCACTTCAGTAGTCAAAGGCCACAGCTGTGAAGAATGGTTATATGAGTGAAAATAACCTTTTTGTCAGCTTAAACCTGTCTGGTTGTCCTCCTCTCTTCGTGATTTTCTGCAATGTGCTGCTGCCACGTGATTACGTGATTGGATAATATCATGAATAGGCAGGTGTTCAGGCGTTCCTAATAAAGTGGTCAGTGAGTGTAGAATGATATTTACTAGCCAGATACTAGAAAGAAATGCTTCTTGTGTTTTAACGTTGTCAGGAAAGTTGGCACTTCTGCTTCTTTTCGCTGAATGTTGATGCATTGGCGCGTTGCCTGTGTTTGGGTGCGCGCACTGCTATTAAGACAAACTGTATCTTGTGCTCAGGAGTACATCCAGCCATGCTATGCACATTTATGACACATTTTTACGCCTGGTTTCAGTTCAGGTTTTGGTTTTTTTTTCGTTTTTCATTTGTTTTTGTTTTTATCTCCCTGTAATCTTCAAAGAAACTCAACCTAGTTTCACAGGTAGTCTTATGTTGCAGGGAAACATTTCTTTCCAGTCCTTTATGCAACGGAAAAGGCCCTAAAAATACGAATTCTGGAAGGCTTCAGTGTTCTGTGTAATTTACTACATATGATTTAACAGTTATTTAATATTTAACGGTTCAGATTTAATAGTTATTTAGTATCGGGGTCATGAGGGCAAAATGTTTCCTTGGCACAGATGATGCAATAAACGCTGAAATCCTGGTGCGGACACGACTGTAGTATAAAATAATAATAAAGTGAGAATGAGCTGATTTTTGAAATCGATAGTGTGAAATATTTGACAGTGTGTAGTGGGCGTCATGAAATGTGTGGGTTTAAAAAAAAAAAAAAAAAAAAACAACAAAACAGCAGTCATGAAATGTATTGAGGAATCGGGAAGTACAGTTTGTGTGAATCAGGAGAATGAATGGGTTTTTCCATCTAAATAAAAAAAAACTTGTTTAATAATATATTTTTCTAACTGTTTGACATGTTTAGTGTGTGAATGCAACTAGTGCATGAAAGTGAACATAACTGATTGAGCCTTGATGGTTGTGATTGTGCTTTTTGTGTGTGTGTGTGAGCGTGCACTATGCACAGTGTAGGCTGTGTTTTCTTGCTTGGTGGTTAAAGCTTTTGCTGCTTGGCCTTAAACGTAGATGAGAGTGCCGAGTTTTTTTATTTTCTTTGATGGTCGTCGGTCGTCGCTTCTACGCGTATTAGCGGAAAAACAGTGAAACCACAAAACACGTAAGATACATGGGAAAGTAAGAACTCTAGCACAATCAACGGCATTTGACTGATTACATTTTGACGGTGAAGCAAATCCAGCTTGATGTTGGCTGAAGTTGAGAAACGAGTCCCATGCTGTTAAATGGAGTTGTTAAAAATGAATAATGAATTGGCCCTGAAGTTAAAAAAAAAAAAAAAAAAAAAAAAGACATTCAGCCAGTGTTTTCTGTGTTGTGGCGTCTTGGCCGAGAATAAATACCAGACCCATGTTACTTTAATAATGTGCTTCTTGTAAAGTGCAATTACAGTGAAATAGGAATGTGCGATGCGGTGGACCAAGCAGTTTGCTCCCAACAGCTCGTAATAGCTGTAAATCAAACAGCAGAGCCAATCAAAGCATTTTGTATAGTTATTTTACTGCTGCTGAAATTGTAATGCATTACTGTAGCCTGGAACTGTA
Source organism: Chrysichthys thysi (assembly GCA_030068315.1). Classification (NCBI taxonomy): domain Eukaryota; kingdom Metazoa; phylum Chordata; class Actinopteri; order Siluriformes; family Claroteidae; genus Chrysichthys; species Chrysichthys thysi. The sequence continues at coordinate 13,739,375 of JAQLOM010000001.1, forward strand.
CAAAGGGAAGAAGGCTGAGTTCCTAAAGTTCACGAAGTCCTCAAGGACACGTTTTAGTTTTTCACTGAAGGAGAAACTTGGTTCCAGCGTTATTTTACAACTACATTTCTATCCAGTGTCCTCTCTAACCCTGTCTCTTTAGCATGGAGAATAGGAAGTGAAGGAAATTAAGGGGAGCTTTCTAGGCTGGATTTGGTAGTCTTCCATCAATGTCAATGGGTCACTCCCGTTCATTAGGTTCCCCACTTGTCTCGCTCGGCTGTGCTTCACTCCTTCCCCAGTTCCCAGGCTCTGTTCATTCTTCAGGGCCCCCGCAGTCCCATTGTGTAAGTGTGTGAGAGTATGCATGTGTGTGCACAGAGCGTATCCACAGCAACCTTTTGTTGGTAGGCAGCGGCTTAGTTTGTATTTGCAACACAATGCAGCCGTGTGTGTGTGTGTGTGTGTGTGTGTGTGTGTGTGTGTGTGTGTGTTTGGGGGGTGGGATTGGGGGGGCATGTTGGCGAGTCCCTGTCGAAGGTGGTGCTGTGGAGGAGTTGTGTTTGTTTGGCGATTATTTGGTGTGTGTGTGTGTGTGTGTGTGTGTGTGTCACAGACACAGACGTTGTCCTTTAAACACAAAAGCCTGTCTCAGACACTGGAATGCTCCAGGCTGAAGCTGAGAAGAAACAGGAATGAAGCAAGCATAGCAAAGCCAGCAGACAAGCACACACTGACTGTGGCATACTGATCAGTCACACTGAGAGGAAAGTTTACCATCAGGAAATGTCACTTTCAGTTTGGCCTGATTACACTTTCACACACACTCACACCCACAACCTCATTTCAATTTTTCGACATAGTGGAAACTTTGCAGTGTGTCCACAAAGCTAATGGAGACCAAAATCTTACTGTACACTTTTATGCGATGTGTAGTTTTGAAACATGAAGCACTGTCTTTGCTTTAGTTTTTTTTTGTCTTTAAAATGAGTCTCAACAGGTGTCAAGTCTTGTACTAAACTACCAGAGACTTGTGAGAGGCCCAGTGAAGCTTGTACACTCTGTGTGTGTGTGTGTGTGTGTGTGTGTGTGTGTGTGTGTGTGTGTGTGTGTGTGTGTGTGTGTGTGTGTGAGATAGAATATTTACACTTGATTCTCACGCTCTGTGGCAGGTGAGAACCTGAACTCCAGCTGGCTGGACGCAGTTCGTCTCGTCCTCTAGCCCTCCGTGGAACTGCATGTTGCTGATGCAGTATTTTGTCTTGTGTATTTGTTTTTAACAGACTGGATTTTACAGTCATTTGTCTTGCGATCTAGACTGCAGAGCTGTGCTTAAAACGTTCTCGTAATCATACACTGATCAGCCATGACACTCAAACTATTGACACGTGACATGAATAACGTTGATTATCTTGTTGCTGTGGCCCTCGTCAAGGAGTAGGCGACAAGTGAACAGTCAGGTCTCAAAGTTCATGTGTTGGAAGCAGGAAAAATGGGCAAGCGTAAGGATCTGAGTGACTTTGACAAGAGCCAACTTGTGGCTAGATTACCGAGTCAGAGCATCTTCAAAACAGCAGGCCTTATGGGGTGTTCCTGGTATGCAGTGTTTACTAATTCCCAAATCTTTTCCAAGGAAGGACAGCCGGTGAACTGGCGGCTGGGTCGTGGGCACCCAAGGCTCAATGATGCACGTGGGCAGTGAAGGCTAGCATGTCTGGTCCGATCCCACAGAAGCACTAGTGTAGCACAAATGACTGAAAAAGTTAATGCTGGCTCTGCTGGAAATGTGCCCGAACACACCGTGCACCACGGTTTGCTGTGTATGGGCAACGTAGCCTCAGAGTATTCAGCTAACCCCTGTTTACCACCAAAAGTACCTACAGTGGGCATGTGAGCATCAGAAGGTGGCCTGGCCTGATGAGTTACATTTTCTTTTATATCATGTGAAGAGCCAGGTGCAAGTATGTCACTTACCTGGGTAAGAGATGGCACCAGGATGCACCATGGGAAGAAAGCCCTGAGCATCAAACTGTCTCTGCCAGCTTGCTATGTTCTGCTGTTAAACCTTGCATCCTGGTATTCATGTGGATGTTATTTTGACACTTATCACCTACCTAAAGATTGTTGCAGACCAAGAACGCCCCTTCATGGCAACTGTATTCCCTGATCGCAGCGGCGTCTTTCAACAGAATATTGCATCCTGCCATACTGCCATACGAAAAAAAAAAGAACTGGTTTGGGAATGGTTTCAGGAACATGACAAGAAGTTCAAGGCATTGACTTGGCCTCCAAACCCCCCCATTTCTAGATCGGATCGAAAGCCTGGGGAATGTGCTGGACAAACATGTCTGGTCCATGCACCTTGCCCCCACCTAGCAACTCACAGGACTTAAACAATCTGCTGCTAACATCTTCGTGCCAGATTCCACAGCACACCTTCAGATGTCTGAGCTGAGCTGTTTTGGCAGCACGACCGCGAATTACGCCGTATTAGGCAGGTGGTTTTAATGTAATAGCTGATTGGTGTTTAGCATTATTTAAAGGGCTGCTGTGCAGGATGTAAGGGGATCCTTAAATTTTTTACATTTGTTAATTAGTGTATAACTAACTGTATCTATGAATTATCTTGGTTGTGTTGTCGTGTCTGTATGGTAACCCAGAGCAAACAGACCTGGTGCTGGCTAACACATACAAAAACCCATATTTTGAAAAACGTAGAATAATACTTATTACTTAGCATGGAAAAAGAAAGGCAATGTGAATATAAGTGCATGGAAGTACACTATGAGCACACAGAGGAGAGTTTTGAGTAGCCACTTAGCCTAATCTCCTCTGTGCACGTCTTTGGATGGTGGGAGGAAACCAGAGTACCCGGAGGAAACCCACTGGGACAACACGCAAACTCCACATAGGAAGGCACCCAGGTCGACCCCAGGGATCGAACCCAGGATCTTCTTTCTGTGAGACGGCAGCGCTAACCACCAAACCATGGCCGTCACAGTACTTTATAATACATGCTTGGAAAGGGAGGGCTGAGGGAGGAGTTTTCAGTTGGTTGAATCCGCCATAGTGGACTTTTAATCCATTCAGAAAGTTTCCTGATACGCCAGCGGGCACTCCCATGATGGCTTAGTGCTACTTGCTTCTGCTGTTTCTCTGTTTCTCGACTCACTAGAATGATTTGATATGGCAAAGAAGACAACATGGACACTAGTTCACACATTTATAAATAAATCAATCACAATAACACCAGGTTATATTTAATACTATCACTTCTATTTAGTATTTAATATTTAATTTTCTCTTCCCAGTCGTCACATCTAGCTGGCTCATTAGGCATCTTGTCCTACATCCTGTAAAACATTTCTGTAAAGCTGCTTCATGACAAGGTGTGCTCTTAAATAATAATACATTTGAACTGAACCATTTTACATTGACATCAGTGCATGGAATACCACCCTCTTGCATTTAAATAGGTTAATACATTAAATGGTTTCACATGAAAAACACAAATTAATTTAGTATTATTATAAAAAAAAAAAAAAAAAGTGTGAAAGAAATTTAGATGCCGTTTTAGGTCCCCGATGAGCAAGGTAGATCTGACATTTAACACCGCCCAAGATTGTACAGAGCCTAACCGACGTAGAGAGATATTTCCGATTTAACGTACAAAGTACCATGCGTCCATCCCGACCTCATGTCCTCTTTGGCCTGGCTTCACACGTAACACTTTAATTCCATTCCTGGAATAAAAAGCACCTTCAGTATGTCAATACGTGTACACCCAAGGTGAGTAGTCAAGACTTGGACGTGACCTAAACCACTGGTTATTATTAATGTGCTAATATTAATAATTTATGGTTTCTATGATCTCTACCAGCACAGGTTATATTTGTATAGTCAGTGGTTCACGTAAACAAATTGAACAAAGCGGTGTATAATTGTTTATGTTCATTTTTTTCTGGGAGAAGATTTGCATTAAGCAGCTCTTTGTAGCAGAGTTAAAGCTGGAGCTTGAAGGTTTTCCACCAAAGGAAAGTCTTCAAACGGAGGGCTTTGAGTTTTCTCTCTCTGTCCTTTTTTTTTTTGTCATTAATTTCCTGAGAGGCATAACGAGGTTGGTGAGAGAACGACAGTTTGTAGCTGTTAAACCGCTAATGATAGCACGATCTAGCGTTACAGACGTTCCAAAACACTGCATGTAACTCCAACCAGATTCTTTAATAACTAAAAAATGCCAGTTATGCTATGGGGGGGGGGGACCTGTCTGTGTGTTGCTATAGGGAAAGTAGATACCAGAGTTTGTGTCCTCATGCTCAGGCTGTTCATTTACGAAATCACACAGCAGGTGTGCCTGCTTTCTCTCTCATCTCCACAGATGAACACCCAGGAACAGGAACATAATGTTTAGTAGGTTAATAACAGATTAGAACTCGGTTTGTTCATTAACTTAACGTCAGATGTGTGTCATGCATCTAACATGGTCATGTTCACTGAAAGGGGTTCGCTGTGCACTATTATTAGTCCAGTATTAGGTGCTAAACAGTATTAGTCTTCATAATGGCAGTATCTGAAGTGAGGCTGTGACTCCTCCCGCGTGTCAGTATGTAATATACGATACGATACAGAAACGTTACACAAGTAACCATTCGATAAACTTCAATTCACAGATATGATCCGGTGCGGCGCCGATACGATTGGATTGAATCAATCTTCAGATCCCACAAGAGTCACTTAAGATAAGATAAGTTTCACATCTGTCGACGTGTCCAAGGTTTGACTAATTTTTCACTCGCTTTCTGTTTTGTCTGAGAATCGGTGCTACATTTCTTGCAAGCACTGAGAGAAACTGCGATCGCTAGACTTGCTCGTTGAGCCCTAAGATGCAGGCTTTGATTATTACACCCTGTGCCAGCCTTCGTAGGTGTGCACAAGGTTAGTCAGTCTGCCAGCGGATAAAATCGCAAAATGTTGCAATTTTTGCATCCAGCACTGCGTCTGTCTAGACATCCTGATGAGCTTTTGTTGAATCTGAATTATTTCGAAACCTTTGATTAAATACTTAATATTCTCAGGGCGGCACGGTGGCTGAGTGGCACTGTCGCCTCACAGCAAGAAGGTCCTGGGTTCGAGCCCCGGGTTCGGCACGGGTGCCTTTCTGTGTGGAGTTTG
>JAQLOM010000001.1:13751569-13769736 GCA_030068315.1 Chrysichthys thysi
TTTTGGAATTATCCCCCATAATTTTCAGACCTTTTGATGAATAAAAACACATTTTGATGGCAAAAGATTTTTTGGGGAGTCAAAATGACCCCAGGACAACACGAGGGTTAATAAGACACTTCTGTCTGGGTTTTTTATTTATTTATTTATTTATTTATTTTTAAACGAACCATTAAGTGGTCACTTGTGTGTGTGTGTGTGTGTATAGAAGCCAGGGTCTGTTATTGTAGTTTATATAGAAATCTGATAGATTTACATTTTTCATATTGTTTTGTGGGACAGGTATCATAAAAAGTTATCTCCACATTCAGCACATCCCTTCAATAAGAGTTTATGATCTGATTTATAAGACGGGGGGAAGACTCTTGCAGTTTTCCTGTCCAAATAATGTATTACTTGCGGTGCTGCTGTGAAGCTGCCACAATAAAATTGAACCAATGGTGAATTATAGTATTGAATTACACTTAGGCGTGATTATTTATGCTGGGAGTTGTTTTAGCATTCCACCCCACCTTTAAAGGGAAAAAAAACATCTCGGGTTAAAAAAAGCTTGAGTCTGAGCTTTCTTGGTCTCTTCCACAGGGCCCTGAGCACCCGAACCCTGGCAAGCCCTTCACGGCACGTGGATTTCCCAGACACTGCTACCTCCCTGACAGCGAGAAAGGCCGCCTAGTAAGTGTACATGATCGTCCGCCAGCCAGTAACGGCCTAAACAAACAGCATACTGTATTGTGTCTTTTCCATGCCTTGACAAGCTACCTTTTTCAAATGCAATGTGTCAGGTGTTGAAGCTGTTGCTGGTGGCGTGGGACCGCAGGCTGATCTTCTCTGTGGGAACCTCCAGCACGACTGGAGAGACCGATACAGTGATTTGGAATGAAGTCCATCACAAGACGGAGTTTGGCTCTAACCTGACGGGCCACGGGTACCCCGACTCAGGCCATCTGGACAACGTCCTGGAGGAGCTGAGGGCACAAGGTATCACTGAGGAAGACTGTCTGAGGGACTGAGAGAATGCGAGGGATAAGACGTTGCGCCGAGTTGCCATCCAGAGATCAAAGTTTGGAGGCAACTGGAACTCGAAGACTTTTTCTCTAAACTTTTGAATTCAGTGTTAAAACGAAACCGAAGGACGTAGGTCGTCAGTGTCACAAACACAAACTCGTTCTGTTCTGTGATGCTGTCCTATCCGATGGTGGTGATAGCCTTGAAACCAGACTGTGACCCGCTTTTGCTTCAGAGTTAGTTTAACGGACTTACAGGCTTGGACCATGAAGGGAAAATGGGTACAAACTAATTTACTATCGCTGGTGTCTGTTCAACATTTTCTCGTATTGTAGTTCTGTGAAGGGTACTCCACACTGAGGTACTTTTGTGCATGTAAGTATAACAATTGGTGGAATAAGTCCTTCTTTTTTTTTTTTTTTTTAAATGATGGACGACCTCACCTTTTTTTGCTAAGACACCCCAGTGGCAGTTTCAGATGGAATGTGAATGTTTACTGCCCTCTAGTGGCACTTGATTATACATTCCATCCATAATCATGGTACGTCACATGGTTTTGTCATGGGTATCATTTTTACTTTTATTTACACTACGTTAATTAATTCCTTTTGTACTCATTTTAATTCTGTCGTATCTTATTTTATGTTATAGAGAGATAGTTCATAACTTTGGAAGCCAATGATTTGGTGAGATCTTGGATAACAAAGCTACTTTAGTCCTCGGCAAGGGCTGCTAAACCTGTCCTGGACATTAAACTCAAACCACTTAAAGTATTAATCTGTGTTAAAGCCAGCTAGGAGAGCAGAAAGGAAGGAGGGGGGAATTGATTAATGAGCAAAACAGCTAGTTCCATCCTAAACCCTTTAATTCACAAAGCCTCATGGAGAGCATGAGTTAAAGAAAATCACATTTTATTGTGATTGGACTTGCAGCCAGAGATTAAATGTACAACATATGGACCAGTGCTAAATTTAACCACGTTTCAGATAAACGTGATCTACGACGTGTCAGATTTGTGCGGAGGTTTGAAATAATGTCATGTAACTCCAGACGCCATATTGGTCATTGGGGAGCGGTGTTAACTACCGGCCTGGAGAAAGTTTGCTTGCTTTGGACCATCTGGTCCTACTTTGTGGGTAGATCTGTGATGTGGTCTCCAGTTACTTTTCTAGCCAGTCATTGGTAGGTCCATGATGGACATGTTTACAAAAAAAAAAAAAAAAAAAAATTGCTGTCAAGACACTTGAGCATGTGCGTACATGCAAATATAAGCTTACATTTATAGTTGAAGTATTACTGTGTGCTGTATGTGTTTTTATGTACACATGTTCTGACATCGTTTTGCATCAAGTGTTGCAGCACCTCAGTGAGGCAAGCACTTCTAACCTGTTATTATTATTGTTATTATTATTATTATTATTATTATTATTATTATTAGTTATACATATATTGATTTTTAGTAATGTCCTATAAGCTGTACATTTTATTTTTGTTTGTTTGTTTTTGTTTTTTGTTTGTTTTTTTGACTGTGATGTTTTACTCACTGACTGCACTTGTATTTTCCTTTTCATGATAGCTGCTCTGGTTATCGCGGTAAAATTTTCAGCCGAGAGGAAGCTGCGAAGGGGCGGTGTTACGGAGCTAGAACGATCGTTGCTGTATCATGTAAAACTGTACAGAATAACGTGCATATTAAATAGCTGCTGGAATACTGAATGAATATTAAAAAGAAGATACGTGTAGGGCTTGTTCTTCTCAAATGCTTTGTGTTATTTTTGTTCGCTTCAAACCACATAAATTCATTATTCGCAGTCAGTATGGTGGATGAGTTTCCTGTGTCTAAACCAAGTATCTCAAAACCACTCCTGTGTGACTTTACACTTCGAGGACAGCACATTAATTGTTGGTCTGAACTGCACAATTAAAGGAGAAATGCACCCTGTGTGACTCGAACATTAATATTTGTCATTAGATTTATTTACCAATGTAGGGGTTTACGGTATTTGGTTTAAGCTTTTTTCCACCGTTGGTTTACAACGGTTTACTTACAATGATGTTCAACCTCATGCTTATAGTGTTTATAGAAGTGGAAATCATCCCTTTCTTTATCTCCGCCTAAAGAGACTGATGCAGCAGTGCTTTTGTCCTTTAGTCTGACCTCCTCTTCTCAAACAGATAACGTTGAAAACTTTGTCTCTTATGCCAGTGACGCTGACATTTTTTGGCATCTTATAGATCACCCACTAGCTAGAGTCCCTGCCGTAATTTAGCATACCTGCTTCATAGAGTCGCATTGCATTCTCATTTTGAGACCAACATTTCTGTTCTGGTTGTAAGCTGATATGACTTTGAATATCATGGGGAATTGGGGGGGGGGGGGGTAGGCTCTGGTTTTTTTGTTTTTAGGAGCTAAACAAGAAACCTGACCATTGTCCATTGTACTTGATATCTCTGAAACATTTTCTTCTATTGTCAATGCAGCAAACTGCCTCACGGGAAAAATAAAAATCCCCCATCAACCGACATGTTAGCACCGAATCACTAAGCACCTCAAAGCTATTTCAGTACAAACACATTTTATGTGGTTTAGGGTGGAGATTTCCTTTGGAAGGTCTCTAATTTGAAGCTTCTCGGGCTGCATTATTACTGTACACTCGGTATTGAAAAATTCCCTTTTATTGTTTATATTTAAAAGCTGCACCTCCATGTGTTTCTAGCTTGTCCTACTGCTGATACTGCATCAGGTTTGATATGTATGATAGGTTATTTATTGTATATTTCAGTAGCCATTTTAGATAGCTTTTACTACTATAATATTTGCTCCCTTCCTCTCCTTAAACCTGTCCTTTCCAATGGGTTGGTAGCACGTGTTTCAGTTCAGTAAATATTACTTCATGTCATATCAGTATTTCGAGGTGTCTCGTTCATTGTGGAACCCCTCCAGCCTACGAAATGCAAAGAGATCTACAGATCCTGAAAATTTCACTCTGAGTGCTCATGGCTCAGAGTCATTAGTGACGGAGGCCTGGATCAGCAAAACACAACAGATGGACCAGTGGATATAATGTGGTTAACCGAGTTAGCGATGACAGCACCAATCTGTGCTGTTAGGTGCCTCAGGACCTCATTGTTTCAATCCAGACACTGCTATGATCCTTTGTAAATGTAATCTGAAGCGGTACAAAATGGGGCCTGATCCTACAAGTATGTGGGGAGGGGGCACAGGGGTAGGTATTGGAGGTGGGGTAGATATGCTCAGACAATGGTCACTGTGTCAGCATGCTCACAAGTTCAACCAGCAAAAAACGACAACTCAGGAAAGCTGAGCACAAAGTAATGCATCTATTTTGCTGACACGCCGTGCACGTTTGCAAGCACTCCGCCGAATAAAGACGTCATATGCTTTTAAATACAACTGCAGAGTGCAAATTCTTACTGGATTCAGGAAATGACCGCAGACCAAATTTGTGCTCTGACTACCATTAAAAGCTTTTAAACACATTATGGTTTGGGATTGCACAGCCCACAGCAAAGCCTGTTGTCAAGGCAACAGCTCCTTGGCTGTCTGCCTGCACCACCACCATGGAGTCATATTTCACATGTGGAGTTCCCACTTCACTGGCTTTCTGCTAAAAGCTTTTTGTTACAGATCCGAGAGTGAGTGAGAAAGAGAACGTGAGATAAAAAAAAAAGAGGGGTGGAGATGGAGCGAGAGGAAGGGCTTGGGCTGGCTGTTGCCAGGGCAACTTGACATCACAGTGACGAACTTCCCTCTTTAAAAGCTTTTAAAGCTGATTGCTCCAGCCCTCCAGGCCCCATTCTGATGCCTCTTAACTGAGTTAGAGGGGGGAAGGGCAGAACGGGTGGCCTCTCTCGCACATAATCACAAGCCTGAGGACAGAACAGAAAGGAACGGGGAAAGGTGGCTTTCTAAAAGCTCGCTGCTGTGAAACAAAACCTTCCAGGATTCTGTTTGTACAAAATATCTGAAAGAGAGACAGGGAGAGAAAGAGAGAGAGAGAGAGAGAGATAGGTGCTTTACAAAATGTCCGCCGAGGACTGCTTCAGTTATATAGTGCCAAATGAGAAGCACAGAAGAGCACGCAATTGGACAGATTCAGAAATGAAAGGGCTTCTGTACATCTGGGAAGAGTACGTCACTGAGCTCAAGAAGGCCAAACGCAATGCTAAGATCTACGAAATGATGGCTAAGCGGCTGTACGACCTGACCGGCGAACACCGTCACAGGGAGGAGATAAAGATGAAAATCACCAACATGACATTCCAGTACAGGCAAGTGTAAGGGAAACATTTTAAAACATTTATACGCACCTAGCCATTTTAAGTCTGCATTGATTAAGTTGGGATTCGATTCACACAGGCTTCTTAAAGCGACCGTAAGTGATAAATGTTCTTGCCTGCTTAAAAGACACTCTAAAACTGATTCTAGACTAAACAGGTGTGATGTTTGATAACATTCAAGACATTCTAGACAAAACAGACGATTTGTGTTGTACCATTATCATATTTTATCTAGCTGAGGATAAAATGGGAGATAAGAGCTTACACTGATGTCTCAATAACTCGGGTGAATTTAGACAACCTGAAGCCTGCTTGTTGCTGACGCTGATGCTATTGCTAATTTACGCTTTGTACTTTGCACATATATTCTTAACAATATAACCCTAAGGAGTGTGCAGTGTCACATGATTCACTACGCCCCATACATCCCACTCTTATTAACAGGAAGCTGAAGCACACAGCCAGTAGTGGTGGTGGTGGCATGCCTGACTGGCCATATTACAAGTCCATCGAGAGGATTTTATCCAAGATACCAGAACATACCCATATGAGCCCACTGGAAACCCAAATCACTGGAGCATCCACTTCACAACCTGAACCCTCTGTACCCCAAGGCGAGACGCCCGTCATAGGCTTTCTACCTGAGTATACTGGGTCCTCCGAAGAAAGAGATGTCAAAGAGGAGGACGATGAAGGGACAGAGGTCTCTGTGAGTTCCTTCGAGTCCAGGTAATTAGGGCACGTACATGGCATTAAGTGTCCAGGTGATGGCACAGGGATGGTGTAGACATATTGAGTCATATCCTATTTATGGATATTCTTTAAGTATGTCTTTTAAAAGGGGCTACATAAAGGAGTTTTAGCTTCTTGTGCAACCGTGTAAGTCATAGGTAATTTGGTCATATTTTGGTAAAGCTCCTGGTGAGAGCCATGTCCAAGATTACATACTAGTTTAGTAGTACTTATAGTTTTTTTCTGTCCACAATTACTTTTTATTTTATTTTATTATTTATTTATTTATTTATTTATTTTCCAGTTTTTAGCTACATACTGTACATTTAAAATAGCCTGGTAAAACACCCCTAAACTTGAAAATGTGGCTTTCAAATGATCAGTTTCTTTATGTTGGCTGATTCTGTGTATATAACTTTATCGTGACATTTGTTAGCACAGCACAAAATCCATGTTCAATCCCTATTCAAAACAGACTTTCTCAGTATTTAGAAAAAACAGAAATTAGAAAAAAAGAAAAGGAAAAAAAAACATCTCATGCACTCAGTAGCTGAAAAAGCCCCACGGCTCTGGCCATATCACATGCTTACTACATTACACAATACTGCCAAAAGTATATGGACACCTGACGTTCACGATCATATGTGGTTCATTCCCAAAACGTTGCCATAAATTTGGAAACAGAGACTTGTTTACAATATCTAGGTATGCTGTAGCACTAAGACTTTCCTTCACTCGAACTAAAAACCCTAAACAAGTTCCAGCATGACAATGTTTATAAAGACATACGGTACTTTGCTAAGGCTGGTGTGGAAGAAGCTGAGTGTCCTGCACAGAGACCTGACCTCAACCACACTGATCACTTTTGGGATAAATAGGAATGTTGACTGTGTGCCAGGCCTTCTCAGCCAACTTAACTTCACTGACCTCATTCTAATGACTGAATGGACAAATCCCCATAGCCACTTTCCAAAATCTAATAGAAAGCCTTCCCAGAAGAGTGGAGACTATTATAACAGCAGAGGGGGAGACTAAATCTGGAATGGCATGTTTAAAAGCATACATGGGTGAGATGGTCAGATATCGACAAGCTATAATATATGTACACTGACAAGAAATGCATAAAACAAGTATAAACAGTGATCCCTCGCTTGTTGGTGCGAAAAGTGAAATCCGCGAAGTAGCGACCATGTAAGAATATGGTTATTTTTATTATTTTTTTAAATATATATTTTAAGCCTTTATAAACGCTCCCACACTCTTATAACCATTCCCTGCACCTTTACCAAGAAAAAATAAATGCTTTTCAAACATATCTGTGGATTTTTTTTGCAATATCTAAGAGAATATAAAGGGTTTATGCTGTATAACTATACAGGTAATGGTTATAAGAGTGTTGGAGGGTTTATAAAGGCTTCAAATATAAATAAATAAATAAAAATAATATTATAATATTGTCACTACTTCATGGATTTTCACTTTTTGCAGTCGGTTCTGGAACCTAACTCCCACAAAAAGCAAGGGATCACTCTCTCTCTCTCTCTCACTCTCTCTCTCTCTCTCTCTATATATATATATATATATATAACATTACATTATTGTCCTTTGGCAGATGCTCTTATCCAGAGCAACTTACATTTAAATTTTTATTTATACAACTGAGTAATTACAGGTTAAGGGCCTTGCTCAAGGACCCAGCAGTGGCAGCTTGGTGGTGCTTGGAATTGAACTCCCAACCTTCCAATCAGTAGCCCAACATCTTAACCCCCTGAGCTACCACTGCCTGAGATATATGCCAATCAAAAGTTTGTAAAAATGAAATGTTGACGGTGGGGTTTCCACTTTGGTGGGACAACACATGTTACTCCTGTGTAATCCTCCCCTAAACTCCAGGACCCAACAATTCAAATTTAATATTCATGTAGGATATATAAGCTAATATTTTATAAAAAGAGGTGTCGAGATGTTGCTTGGCAATTTTATTTGTATATTGGACATTAAAACACAATAAACATTGCCTGACATTAAGCAATGTCTCGTGGTCACAGAGTTTTCTAACAAAATTTAGTCTTTATTAGAGAGCCTATGTCATATAACAGTGGAGGGTTCACTACACACAGTTGAGCAACTTGTTCTGATTGGTTTTAAATGTACTATTGTCCAGCTGCATTTGAGGTAATATCAGTGACAAAGGTTGAGCAAAATTCTCATCACAACTATTCACAATATACCTGAAACCAGCACAAACATTTTCTATATTGGAAAAGGAAGAAATATTTCATTTTTTCCTTAGCCTTTACATGGGAAACAATCATTTCACATATACTTCTGATGTACAGATATTATCTGTTCTTTAGTCCACATTTTGCTCTCCCAATGTCAAAATATCTTAATGTAGAAATGATTATGTACACTATAGACACGCAGTCTGCGCTACTACTTTGCCGTTTTGCTGAAATGTATTAGAGTTAAATCCATTTATTTGTTATAAAATATTATCTTTCTATCCATTGAGCCTTTTTAAACTACAGGAAGAACATGGGGCAGCCTAATTCTTTCCCATGAATCATACAGCCCTATGGACCTCTGTTAGTGCTGGTTGCGGGGCTGCATTCAACTTAGCTTGTAAATGGTAATTCACAGGATGGAACAACGTCATTTTTGGCTTTGGTACGCCTTCGTATTTGTATTTAGTTATGAACAAGCTAGCCAGCAAACTGAGATGAACGATGAATGCCCTCAAACTGTATAGACAGTGCTTTAGATGTATCAAGTGGATATGTTTGTATGGGGATTGATCTAAAACAAATACACGTATATACAGCATAACTCATATGAAGGTAAGAAGTGTGACTTTGTTTACTGTTCGTTCTGTGTAGCCATGCTGATTTGACGTTACTCCAAAATCAGGAAGGAATTTGTAGATCAAAAGATTACCTCAAGATGATGAATGGAAATTTCAAGTTGAGAGAGCATTTTCTTTGGCTTTTACTACTTGGAGCTTGAGAATTACAACCTTGAGTCAAATGCAGCACAACTCTATGGAAGCTAATTGTGCAAGATCTAAGATTTAAGTATTGGCTTAAATCTGTGTAATGGCAACATTTAAAAAAAAAATTGTTGCTCATTCATAAGAGGTCATCAGTATTTCAACCCAATTCTAAAATTTATTTACTTGAGAATGAGAACTTTATGAAGATTAATATGTGTTGAATTGCTGATTTAAATGGTGGACTCTGCCAAACTTGCCCCTATGGACAAGCCACCACTGCATGTGTTAATTCTAATCTAGGTAAATGAATTTAATGTTTAAAATATATGTTCAGAGGTGATTTTTAAAAGATATATTCCTATTTAGATCATAATTGCACTGCTCTGTCTTCAGGTCTCAGCCTATGAAGAGGCAGCGATTGTCGCATAGTACATCGATGCGCCGCAGAAAGTTGCGTGTGATGGAAGCGATGCTGAAAGAGCAGAAGAAGATGAGCCGTGCTGTGGAAGACACATGCCGAGAGGTGCGCCGTGTAATGCACCAGCAAAACTTCCTGCAGGTACAAAGCCTGCAGCTCCAGGAGCGAATGATGAACTTGCTGGAGAAGATGATCCCATCCACAACCCACCTTACAAACACACATACCTGAGTGTAAACTAGCCTGCATTTATGTGTTCCTCATAAGCTGGTATTCACAGTTTCACAATGCTTTTGTGTGCTTCAGCAGCAAAGACACTGAAATTCATAGCTCTGTTAATTTGCAATTGTTTAATTTTACAGCAGTTGGAGAAGGAGGACGATCACAAAGCTGCTCTAGCTAGTGATCTCACATCTCACCAAATTGATGTCTCAGAGTTTTTGAAGTGTATTCAGTTTGCAGCTGTACAATACTCAGAATCACAATACACAATATCTTACATGGGATGAGCACGACACTAATTGAAATAAACATGCACTTGTTCACTGTTGCATCTTTGTTACTATGTTGTTAAGTATAGCTAAAGGACAGATGTTACTCTATCATACTCTACATAATGATCACATTTTATTCAAATGTTTTTATAAAGAAAAACCTGAATTAAATGTGTGAGCGCTTAAACCAGTGCTTCTTAAAGTGGGGTCTGGTGAGGCCCAAAGATTCATGAAGCATAGCCAGGGGGTCTGTTATTTATTTCCATCCATCCATCCTTTCCTTCCATCCATCCATTATCTATACTGCTTATCCTTCAGAGTTGCTGGGAACCTGGAGCCAATCCTAGTTCTTCCATCCATCCATCCATCCTTTCCTTCCTTCCATCCATCCATCCATCCATTATCTATACTGCTTATCCTTCTGAGTTGCTGGGAACCTGGAGCCAATCCCAGTTAATTTTGGGCATGAGAACCCAGTTGACCTAATCAGCATGTCTTGGACTGTAGGAGGAAACCGGAGTGCCTGGAGGAAACCCACACAGGCACAGTGAGAAAATGCAACCCTGCACAGAAACACCCCAGTTGGCCAGCAGGTTTGAACCCAGAACCTTCCTCCTGTGAGGTGACAGCGCTAACCAGTGCTTATTAATGAACGGTTTGATTGATGAAAATGAAAACAATTGCTTGATTACTAATTAGTAGTTATTCCTATTTTTTTTTTACTCCTGTGTTACAATGATGGAAAGTTATTGGCCTTTTTGACTTTTCACTTCAATTGTATGGGTTTGATAAAATCCTCAGTAACCAGCAAATAAAAAGGAAAGTGGGCCCATACTTAATATCATCTTGGACCTAATGTGTCTGTCCTAGTAAACAATATAACAATCAATAACAGAAAGCTTCATAAATAGCCAGAACATTACTATACACGTGTAAACAATATCTGATTTGAAATCAAGTTTAGTTTATATTTTAAATGGGTCCAGTGGTGGTCAAAATGTCGAGAACATTTCGAAAACATATAGCAGACGTTTGACTGCTGCGCCTCCCGTCCCGGGTCCACGGACAAAGCCACGTGTTCACCGCAGCACACTGATTGAGTTCTGTGGTGGGCGGGGCAGCACTCAGGTTTCTCCGCCCACGCGCGTGCGGAACCGTTGGTCAAGGCCCTAACCCTTCCACGTGACCTACCGAGCTCCAATGAGCGCCAAGTATTTGTTTAAACGTTGCTCCTGATTGACGGCTCTCCCAGCCAATGAGCAGGGCTCTCTTGGTTTCGCGATCGTTACGGTGCCATAGTGACTGAATGACGCTTTGTGTTGAGTACAATAGTGAATGGCAGTGGTTGTGTGTGGAGGACAGAAGTTGGGAAGGCTGAAACTTGGAAAATCCGACCTGCTATGGTTAGGTAAGTGAGCGTACGTTAGTTAGGGTGGATGTTGTTGAGGAACGTGTAGTAATAACGCGTAACGCGTAATGTTTATCGTGGACGTTGGTGGACTTTGACACGTAAAGTTAATCTGTTTTGATTTTTTAAACCCTGAAAAACAAAACAAAGCAAGCGACAAGGGTTCCGTAGTCTGCTTATAGCGTTGGATATAAAGGCGAGTTTACACTCTTTGTTACTTTTTTGGAGTTTCATAAAACATTAAAAGGGTTTTAAACGCTAATTGTGCTAACTTTGCGGTCATTTTTTCCATCTTTAGTGAGCGCATGCGCAGAGGTTGCGTCTCAGGGCCAGTGTTTTGACATGCTGCCTTAGAATAGATGTTTATTTTTATTCCTTCTCGGAACTCCTACATCCTTTCTGGTCTCATTTCCTCCAACACCGACTAGTCTACTTCATAAAATCTTCCTGCTTCTTGTCCTCTCGTTTTACAGTTCCTACAATGAGTAAGGCAGATTGAGTACACCTGTGAGTACCACCCAGGACCCCTCAAGCCTATTGTTGTCATTTGGTTGGATCTCACAGACAGAAATGAGAGATCTGGAGCCAGCTGGAGGTGTGAGGAGATCTCTGGATTTCTCTCCAGCCCCAACAGTTCGCCGGGTGGACATAGAGCGTGGACGAGCTGGATATGGATTCACTGTGGTTGGCCAAGCTCCCTGTGTCCTGAGTGGCATCATGAAGGGAAGCCCGGCTCACGATGCTGGCTTAAAGCCTGGTGACCGTGTTTTGAGTGTGAACGACACGGACGTGTCAGCAGCTTCACACGAAACTGTGGTGGAACTCATCGGTTCATCCTTACGGTCGCTTCGTTTGCTTGTGTCATCGGGTGACGGGCTTGCAGAAAATTTTGCCTCAAGTCCCCTGGCTTTTCAGGGAAAGCAGGAAGAATTGAGGTCGAATCTGGGACAGATGGGATTTTATGAGGAAGGTCGAGGTGAATCAGTGGGCAGTTTTAACGCTGTTTTGGAAATTTCAGGTCAGGCTTGTACTAACGCATCAAAAAAACAACCTAAACAAAGACCCAGATCAGAACCAGATATGTCTTACTGGTCTTATCGGAGTTCGTCAAAACGCAACCCGCATGTACTTGACCTGGAGGAACCATCTCGTGTTGTGAGTAAAGATTCGGTTTTCTCAGATTTTCAGAGTCAGCATGATATTTTACCTGACTCCAGTGCTCTGAACGTGGGAATGGTGGTAGGATACATAAACTCCGTGGAACTGGATCTAGTGATTTCCCGCTCGGAAGAGGAAACCGTGCGAGCTGTTCGGGAATGCATCACTCGAATTGCGACTGAGCAGAAAACCCATTACCTGGTGATGATGAGGGTCAAGTGTAATTGTGTGCAGCTTTGTGACGACAGGGATGTGGTTTTGGCTTCGTACCCTGCAGAGAACCTGATCTTGTGTGCAGTATGTACTGAAGATAATAGGTTTTTTGGTGTTGTCTCAAAGGAGGCAACCAAAACTGCCCCCCAAAAAACAGAGCAAAGCACTTGCATTAAGACATTGTGCCATGTATTCATCATAGATCCAGAACTCTGTGATCACGAGGAGCATAAAAGCATCTCTGATCACTTTGGCTTCTCATGCACTGCTGACCCAGACACACAGGGTTGTCTGGAGTTTCCCCAGACACCATATTCAACGCTAAACTTTGTGTCGGTCCTCTACACTGACCTGGGGGTCCATATTGAGAAATTGAGACTCAAACTGGATAGTGAAGATTGTGATGAACAGTCAAGCACACGAAACAGTGGCAGTGGGGACAGCGGCATTGGAAACGTGTCTCCAGAGGATCAGGAAAGTTTCGCTGACCGGTGGAGTCTTACGTCTCCAAACAGTTCCAATACAATTTGGGATAAACCATCTCTGTGCATCTCCCAGCAGAATAATAGACCATCCCTGAGGCCAGAGCGTAGATGCCTTCTCGCAGAGCCATTCCCTGACCCTGCCGTTCCACAAACAAATGCCTCTACTGGCGAAGCGGTTTCAGGTGATGTGCTTTTAAACTCTGTTTCTCAGTGTAAGCCGTCACAAGCGCCTGAAAACAAGACTAAACGGAGAGGAAGTCAGCGCTGGCCCTCTGTTAGTATCCGGGCTCGCTGGCAGAAACCTCGGCCTAACAGCGTTGACAGCCTGGCTGACAGCGTTACCAGTGGACCCAAAGCTAAAAACAGTACTTTACCACCTGGCATGGAACAAATCCCTCCACTGAGATACAAAACACCTGGTGACCTCGCATATGATCTGACCTTGAAACTGTTTAGCAGTGGATCCAAGAATAAGGATGGAGAAAACAAGGTACAAACATTTGTTATTATTATTATTATTATTATTATTATTTACATTTCAGCTGCATTTCCTAGCATAATCTTGAATCACAAATGTATCAAGCAGACAAAGCAACCAGAAATTTTTGCCACTGACCTGCCCTTTAAATCGCACACTGATAACGTTAAGATGGATTTTTTAGTTAAGTAATATAGGATGTAACCCCAACCCTAACCTGTTAAATATTACTACATAGACTGGTTGAAGTGCTGCTATATAACGGCACATCATGTAAATTGATCACTTGACCTATATACAAGAGGAGATGATAAGATTACACTTTCCAAATCCAAGGATTTTTTTTTTTTGATGTACCTAGTTATTTGCAGTAAAATCCTGTAATGCAAGTAAAAACCTAGCACTTAATCTTAGCTATGTCTTTGTCATGAGGCAGGCAGTCTCTTATGTAGCAGACTAATTTGCACACTAAATCATGATGTGTAGAACAGATGGCGCTATGGTTGGGGCACAGCAGATGGAGCTGTTGTGTTGATTAGTGGAGTCCAACGTGATTATGCTAGACAGATCAGTGGGAAAGCAGTTACGCTTGGTTTAGATTCAAGAGAGTCACCTGGCAACAATTGGCTAATTTCTTTATACGGGGATAATAAGCATTGTGTTTAGGCTAACCGACTTCAGTCTTAATTTATCACGGTTTGTGCATTAGTTTGATTATGTGCTATGAAATGTAATTGTCCGCATTATACAAAACCATCCCCCCAACATTAACCGCGATGGACCACTTTAATTTGATTTCAGCTGTAGCTCAGATCGTGATGAAAGAGGCCTGCAAACCTTATAGTGCAGTTTTGTTGCTTTATAAGATTTCTGTAATAAGACATATTTTTAGCTGAAAGCTAAAGCGACGCTAAGATTAACTCGGTGGCGTCCATTTAGAGGGAGCCCAGTGTTCAGATGGAAAGGACGTTACAGGCCCATGTGGTATGTGTGATATCATTGTCATTCCATTCAGACATGTGTTCATCAGATAACTGTTTTTGATTATCCCACAAGGCATGAAGTCTAAAAAAAAAAAGCGTGAGGGTAAACAGTGTAGGCGAATGAGTCTGTGTGATGTTTGTCCTGTGCCCAAAACAATGATTTGCTATTAGACCGAGCTGCGATGCTGAAATTTCTGATGAAAATTTATAACCTGGTGAAATGCATTATATTTAAAAAAAAAAAAAAAAGAACAGAAAAGAAAATCTCAATTGATATGTGCATACACTGCCAGGCAAAAGTTTTTGAAACCCTGGACATTCTTATCTTTTATTACAGTTTTATCATGATTATCCCCACAGACTAAAGCAAATGATAGAGAATGACAGTTAAATAAGCAGGGTGGCTTGGTCGGACCCCTGCAGTGCCCCTGATTGGTGTCCCATTCAGAGTATATTTCCACCTGGTGCCTAGTTTTCTTTTGTTTTTTCCAGGAGGGGCTCCAGACTCTTCGTACCCTAGGATAAAGCGTTGACTGAAAACGTTACTGGATGAATGAATTAAATAAGGGAGCCTGTATCTTATTATAGTCCCTAAATGGCATTATATAAGCGTGCTTTATAAGGTAGAAGCAGTTTGAATGGTACACCCGTGAAGCCTAAAGTTAAAGGAGTCATAGACAGTGTCCTGATTAGGTGTAGAACATAAATAAGCAGTGTGGTACATGTGCCTGCATCCAAGAACATAAAGTCATTTTGAACATTTCCTACTTGACAAAATATTTAATTAGAAACATTTCTTGTGGACAGTATCACTATGGTCTGCATACAAGCTTATTGATTTGACAATGTTTGCACTGTGAAATGGGTGACTGTCTCTAAAAGTAGACAGACAGACAGATAGATACTTTATTCATCGCCTTGGGGAAATTCAAGTATCCCTTAGCTCACTGTGAATTAACCCTGGAAGACCCAGGCCACCTTACAACAGTAAAATCCTTTGCTACTACATGTTATGAAATGATCCTTATGAAACCTCCTGGGATGTCCACTAATGTCCATCAAAGAGTGAGTGGCATGAATATAAAGGGGACATAAAAGTTAGGGTCAAATATGACCCCAGGGCTGCTCCAGGAATAAAAATAAATAAAACAGACATCCAACCATAAAAGTTAAGTGAATGTATAAAAAAAAAAAGTGAAATAAGTACTGGGATAGAGATGCTTCTGTTATTTTACGTGTACTTTCTTAGCATGTCTGTATAAGTGTACAGAAACTAAGCTTTTGTCACTGAGTTTTACTGACCATATGGTGTATTAAGCAACAATGCTTTTGCTATCAAGTAAACATTGGAGCATTTCAATTGCATTAAAGCAGTGCTTGTCTTGCGCTATAGACCATGGACACTGATTTGCTACAGTGCGTCACAAGCTTTTGCGTCATTTTCAGTCCTTGTTTTTTGTTTTATGCTTTTTGGAATGCACGCATAATTGAATACGAACTGAAAATACTGATTGATACTATAAATCAGACTTGTAGGATGCAGTACGGATACTGTTATGTTTTCTCCTATAAATGATAGCCTGAGCATAAATAATGAACCCAAACTCTATACGGTGCTTTACTTTGTTTTCCTGTTTTCTTGTAGTCTATTGCAAATTAGTCGTACCTGAGTTACAAAAAGTGTCTCTAATGGTGAAAGCCAAAAGCTGAATCGTGTTGTATTAATTCATTACGTCAATCTCCGTAATTACATTTTTATAATACTTTCAATTTTAATAAATAATGTAATAACATTTTAATTTTAATAAAAAAAAATAATAAAATGTATAAATGGTGTGCAAATGTGATCAAGCATGTACAAAAGTGATAAAACACAAATTGGCAGAAATGTTTTGCTTAATCTCACTTCCTAGATTTTTCTTAGATATGTTTACAGAATGAGTAAAGTTAAAATAACTTTAGATTGAAGTTCATTAACACTGCATCTTGTTTCTGAAATTATTATTAGTAAAGCATGATAAATAACAAAACGAAATGAATGGCGCAAAAAAAAAGTTATATTGGTTAATTCTGTCCTCAGGGTTACAGATTTTGGGGTCTCACAAGAGGACGGTCATCTGTTCGAAAAACCACAGCTCGCACCAACCGACTCAGTCTGGCTCGTTCGCTCGATGACCTTGAGGTATGCTTCTTTTTTTTTTTAAGGTGAAATGTAAATGGTTCTTCCTAGCAAGTTTTTTTTTGCATTGTAATCTATAAGATTTGTTTCATTGTGGTTTTATTTGGATTGGTGGATCTTTTTTCCCACATTTATCACTTACATACAGATGTCCTTATCATTCCTGGGACTTTTTTAAATTTTGTGTGTGAGATCTCCAATTCTAGGTGTTCACCCTATAGTCCTGTGTTTTTGTGTTGAAGTGATGGCCGCAACCAGGCTGTTCTATTATTCAGCCAACACTGCTGAATAAAACACTAACATTCGCATTGCGTGGGTGCGCTAACGTCTGCAGTGAAATTCTTCAACAGTGATTTTTTTCTTACAGCCTACTCAGAAGCTGATGTTATTAGACAAGTGACTCTGCTTTATTTTTCAAAGTTATCTTCAGCAGTAGAGCTCACATTTTTCCCATCAGGCTTCATATCATTGCATGATGTGAAAACATGACAGTGTGTTTTGTCTGTGGTCTTTGGATCTTAGTCACAGAGTTGGACAGGGAGTGGTTGTTTTTATGAATGTTCCATAGATGAAGACCAAATACTGTTATATTTCACACATGGTGCTCCACACAGTTGTGACATAATAAGGATCTTCACCCACAACAATTCAGTTTCCTCAGCTTCTCAGACAGTGACATCAGGTTGAAACACTGCTGCGATTGAGTTTTGTTTTTATGCAAGTAAACAAGCCTCTTGTTTATGACCTGTGCTTTGTATGTCACTGGCTTTAAAGAAAACCACAACAAAGATGATGATGATGATTATTATTATTATTATTATTATAACTTGCGTGGCATGGACTTCACAAACTATTGCAAAATCTTCTGATCCACTAGATGAAATCCACCGGTGTGTCGACTCGGCATGAGGAAAATCCGACCTTTTGTACAATGCTGTCAATATGGTCACCTTCACTAATCTGCTTTCATTTAGATAGAAACCGAGAAATTGTGCAAAATCTTGAATATGATTTATTCACATTTATTTTCTTTTTCTCTCATGTTTATTTTCTTTTTTATCTTTAGAAAAATTTCTAAACCCTATTTATTTCCAATTTCACCAGGAAAAAAAAATGCCAGCTGAGTGGGCTCAGACTTTTTAATCGCATTGTATGCATTGAAGGATTGCGTTTGTTTTTATAGTTTCTAAGTTATAGATGTGTGTTGGTATGTTTGTACTAGCTTTCTGACCTTAATACATCAAGCTCTTTTTTTTGTCCAGGTCATCTACGTATAATAATAATAATAATAATAATAATAATAATAATAATAATAATAAT
>JAQLOM010000001.1:13845310-13857793 GCA_030068315.1 Chrysichthys thysi
ATATTCATGCTGTCTAATCAGCACCTTGATACGCCACACCTGTGAGGTGGGATGGATTATCTCGGCAAAGGAGAAGTGAACAATATTTGAGAGTAATGGGTCTTTTATGTATGTAGAAAATGCTTCAGATCTTTGAGTTCAGCTCATGCAAAATGGGAGCAAAACCCAAAG
This sequence comes from Chrysichthys thysi, assembly GCA_030068315.1. NCBI lineage: Eukaryota > Metazoa > Chordata > Actinopteri > Siluriformes > Claroteidae > Chrysichthys > Chrysichthys thysi. The sequence goes on from JAQLOM010000001.1 coordinate 13,845,482, forward strand.
TGTTGCGTTTATATTTTTGTTCAGTATAAAAAGCTACGTTATTTTTCAATTGAATTTTTTTTTCAGTGCTACTGAAAAAATCTAATTCAGTGTGTTACATTGATTGCTGAATTTACTTAGTGAAAAAAAAACAACTTTTTTTTTTTTAGCCCACATTCCTCACAGATAGTATTTGAGTATCTGACTCAATTTGCAACTAAATTCAGCAATCAATGTCCCACATCTTCAGATCAGACCATGTGGTTATCAAGTAACATGTAAGAGAAGACAGATACTTCCTGATGAAATCCAGTACGCTATGTGCAGTCGAGTGCATCCGCATACCCAGCATACATTGTTTCACAATCGCATGGAAGTCAAACTTTTCATACCTGCTAAGGCAACTTGTATTACTGCCACCAGAAGGTAGTGACCTGAAAAGGGCCTGGTCTGATTAGCTTATCTAATGTTGGTGATGTTCAGTGTTTTAGAGATGACAGTTGCTAAGTCGGTCAAAATTGATTGTTTATTATATTACAGGAATGTGACTGTGTAAATCTAAACACAGATACTGCAACCCCACGCATTTCTATCACTGACCTATGCTTACGAACAGTTACCCCATTAAATAACCTAGCTAAATAGCATTGGTTTAATGTTGGAACTGAACAAATTAGAATTTTTTTTTTCCATGAAGCCTACTTTCTTAATGCTGACCTGTTATATTCTTGAGACTGATTTTACTGATTTGGATTGGATTTTTTTAAGGTAAGTATACTGGAAATTTGCAGAACACTCGTGTATATGGGGTCTCTGATCGGGATCAAAGACAGCTTATTCATAGAATCCCTGACTTTCTTTATCAACTTGGATCTGCTTACTTTTAACTTGCCTATTTGTGTTTTAAATGACTGCTGGAATACATATTAGCCTTCCACAGTTTGGTAGGTGTGTATGAGTGAAACTGGATGATGCATGGCGTGGTCCAGGGTGTGTCCTGTAGTGAAAGGGGCTTGGAGTTGGGTGAGGCGGGAATGTTGTGAGGCAGGTCTGCACTCCTGAATTTCAGCTAGTTCCACTTGCCCAGGTTAGGGTGCGGGTGAGCCAGAATTGCTGTCTGGCACAAATGCACTGCCAGTGCAACTTGCCACTCTTGTGATTAATACACTACTGGACTAACCTGCTCCTGTCGGAGGTTGACTCACAAGTCTGTCACACCTTGAGCACTTCGGGGTTGACAAGATGGAGGCGGCATAAAGTATAAAGGCCTTGTGCTTCTGCATTTGAGATTTGTAAAAATAAATAAATAAAGTGAATTTAAACATTTTTAAAATGTAAAGCCTGATCTTTGCAGTATTTTCTTTTTCCGTATCGCAGTGTAGTCAGAAAATGGATTCTCTGCATAGATTACATAACTCTTGCCCATGAGGCATTGTGTGGGTGCTTGTTTGGGTTGAGTGTTGGAAACTGGCAGGAATTTGAAGAGTACATAAAGAGGTTGTTTTCTTCTGCAGTGGTTAATTTGTGTAGAAAACAGTCATGTTGTTTTCTTGAAACAGGGCAATTTCAGGTAGATTTATTTTGCTAGTGTGTGTCTGAGCTTCCTCATAGCAGCAAAAAACTATTGACTTGATTTACAGATCAAGTCACAAAAACTGACACTGATTTTTAAAGGTAGAGGCATGGAAAAGTTTGATTGCTTTGCTGTGAATGTGTTCGCAAGAGACGGATAAACGGGCTTACGTTTGGGCACTGCATTGATATCCATTTTTTTTATTTTTAGAGTTTAAAAAGGTTTTTGACTCTATTTTCCTCTCATTCTTCTGTCCTCTTTATTTTTTCAGATTCCTTTTTTTCCTCTTCGCCTGTATCTCTCATTCAGTCTCCTCAAGGCAAGTGTATAGTTTTCTTCTGCTGCTGGCCTGCTTTTCTGTCATTTTTATCTTCTCTCCTTTATATCTTCTGTTCCATCTCTTTTAAGAATGCCATCTCTTGCTCAGCTGCAGCTACGGTGCTCTCAATCCCTCTCTCTAGTGCCACCCTCCTGAGTAGGTAGCCACTCTAGAGTATGTACTTAAAGCAAAACTATTTTGGATACCCAGAGTACTCCACCTCGTATCACAATCAAATGAAGCAGAGGATAGGAATGTAACTGTGAAGAAGCCATTGTTTTCTTCATGGGAACAACAGTAATCATCAGATCCAAAGCCATGTATGTTGTGCCTGTAGTTATCCATTTCCTTTGCAGTGACAGAGTTCTCTCTTTCACATAGTTGGTTATAGATTTTGAACTAAATTGTAAATTAAAATGGATATTCTCACATTTACCCATGCATTTAAGCTTGACACAGTTGAAATTCTCCTCTGAAGCAACCTCAGAGGTACTGTAATGACCAGAAGGTCCTGTGATGCCCCTAATAACCTTTTTTGTTGGAGTACAATGAGCAGCAATGTCCCACCTGTAGACAAAAGTTTTGATTATTGTAATCCCTGACTATAATCATTCTTGGGTACCTCCAGCAGTCAAAAATTTCTTATTTACTTTTCATTGTTGATTTCAAAACCAAAGATCTACTATTGTTTCCACTATCTTGTATGGTCATTACTCCTCAAATCTAATATTGGCTGCGAACAGGAAAGCAAAGCCCATGCTCTTTCTTAGGTCTCTCAGCAGCGGACACTTATTAGAACAACGTTGCTGTGGGTCTGGGATAATCCCAAGATTGCCACGTTATTTTAACATGCCAGAGTTCACTTTGTATAAGAGCAGAATTCTAAAAATGGATCAGGTTGGTATCCCGAAGGAATCCTGTCCTTGATGTTCCTCCTCGTCCACTAACTGTGCATGGAGGCGCCTCCTTCCCATCTTTGCTGGTACTGCAGGTAGAGTGACACAGGGAAGGGATCGACCACAAGGCCTGCTCTAGGCTATCCCCCTCCATGGCTAAGGCTGCTAGCTAAACATTTCTGCTTATGCATGCAATATCTTACCACAAGTTACGATAATAATTTGCAAGTTACTATCTAGTAATTTCATTATTACCCATTTTGTCTAATGTCTGCTCTGCCATTTTAGCTCAATAACAGAAAATCATTATCGGTTTCGTAGTGAGGAAATGACTACAACAGCAAGGGTGTCAAGAAGTATCGAACAATATTTCTTCATTTGGACTTAGACAGCATGCACTTGTGGTTGGTTCTGATATCATGTATGCCAGTGTATATACTCTTTCATTTAGGGTGTCTTTATGGACTTGACAGATGATATGAATTATTAACTTCTGTGTGGTAATAAACGAGTTACACCTTCATCAGAGTTAAAGATGCAGCATTAAGGGGGACACTTTTACTTAAAATTGTAGGAAACATTTCATAATATTCAAGACTATTTTATCTGCACATTGCAAAGCAAGCATCTTTCATTCTGTGTTATTTATATTCCTAAAACATGCATTATCCAAATGGCATGCAAAGAATAAAGGCAATCCATTAAACCTTGCAATGCATGAATGCTTCAGCTGCACCAAAATGGATGCAAAACATCCTGGGAATGCCGTTTAAAGTACTAGTCTACTGCTGATTGCTAAAGTTTTGGGGCCTGTCTTTGGCACAAAATAATGTCCTAGGAAAGGTACGTTTTAAAAGCATTTGAGTTGAACAAATTAAATGCACATGAAGGTGAAGTTTGCATTCACCAGAGCTGCAAGTATGGCCCTCCACTTTAGCATATCTATATGAACATAGAGTGTGCCTTGATTTTTGTTTCCTCCCCACTTTCCCTCTCTTCCTCCCCACTTGTTTAACGGATGCAGACAAACGGGTGGCACTGGACTCTGAGAAGCCATCAGAAGGTGTGCCCACCTCACTTCGCTTTTCCTCCCAACCAAGTTCATTTTCTCCAGCGACGTATGGCAATGATGGCGCCGTTCCCTCAGTTGCAACCAAGGATCGTAGTTTCCAAGAGAAAAGGGACCTTTTTGAGGCACCACTTGGATCGCAAAAACAGGACTCATCCCCTATAAAGATTTCTCCTGTGTCAGAGCGCATCAAAGCTTTGGAAGCTCTGGCAGCCAAGCAGAATGATTCTGATTGGAGCGATAGTGGTGTGCATTTCAGAGAACGCCACCATGAAAAGTCCCATTCTGAGATACATGGCATCACTCTTCGTTCATCCATTAAGAAAAAACCCGCATCCAGCGAACAAGATTCTCCAGAATCTCCATTTGAGATTCTTTGTGATGCCAGGCGTGGAAGTGACTTTGAGGATACTGCTGACTGGATGAGAGCCCATTTGCCACCAGCACCCAACTTCAACATTGGAGAATCTGACTTTGACGAAATTAAAGAGCCTTCTGTAATGCCTGAATTTCCTTCTGATGACACCAAGAGGAAAGATACAGACCTACAAGGAGTTCCTTCGTCTTTTGTAGGTGTACCTGATGAATTCATGGACAACCCTGATGAAGTTTCTAAACAAATGAATGACAATTCTAATCAGTCAAAGCAAGACACTATTGAGGACGAGTCAGAATTCGATCTCCGATTTTTACCTACAGCCTACATGTGGGATAAACAAGAGAAACCTGACATGGATATACAAGACCCACCATTCCTTTCTGAAACTCAAGATTCTGAGATGACTGCATCTGCTGCCCCTCCTGATGGTTTTGAGGCTCCTTTCCTGGAGTCTTCAACTCCTGTTCCTCAGGCTGACACCAATGCAAAACACCAGTCTGCAAGTCTTGGTGTTGGCTCGGAGGGTGTAGAGATCCTTGAACCCGACAGCTCTGGTGAATCTGATGATACAGTTATTGAAGATGCAACTGGCGTCAGTAATGATACCGTTGAGTGTGAATTTTCTACAGATAAGGAGACCGTTCCAAATGTACAACAGAAACAGTGTATCCAGGTGCCCATTATTAATGTAATTGAAACAGAGGAACAGGTTCTCAGTGATTATGAAGTAGAGCCTGAAGAAGAGGAAGATGAAGATGAACAGAGATATCAGATAATGCAAGAACCTGCAACAGAGGCGCCACAACCCTCTGAGGAACTTCCCGACGTTTCACAATCAGAATTTGAAGAGGCTGCTCCAAAAACAGATGACGTTTCCTCACAGGAAATCATTGCAGATTCTGATGGAGAATACTCTCCAAAACATAAGATAATCATGGATGATAATAGCAATGACATAATTACCCAGACTTCTCTTCCGTCTGAGACTTGTAGCTCAGAGGACGCTCGCACACAATCAACAGTGCCACAGAACACAGATGAAACTTCCAGAGAACCTTCCTTCAACAGTGTTAAATCGGACAGCACTGCAGAAATTGTACCTGACCTACCGCCTAATTATGAGGATCTCTCAAATGATTTTGAGTCCAGTGACATAGATACATACTTGGATCATTATACTAGTGAGGAACTGGCTTTAAAAGACCAGTTGTATTCTGGTGTGTTTACTGTAAATAATGGAGATCCGAACGAATTACTTAAATCGAACACTCAACACAATCTAAATAATACTGTGCTTGCTCAGCAGTCGTATGAGGAAACGGTTAATTTTGATGAGACTGGTGATGAAAGTAAGCAGAATTATGATATTGAACCTGAGCCATGTCCTGCTAACACGTCATCAGATGTCCCTGTGGAGCCTCCGCTTGGTCAAAATATCATCATTCCAAATTTTGAATTGGATGAACAGAGTGCAGATAACAAGGACAAGATGATAACAGATTCAGGGAATTTTTCTTTGATTGAGGAGACGGACTACACGACTAGGCACGAAGCAGAGTTGCCTTCTTTCCAAGAGAGCACACCTGCACAGTTTCCGTCTTTCCATAATGATCCATCAGGCAAAATCAGTGACGTGATCTCTGATTTTGTGGCCAATGATGTAAAGGAGGGACTGATGACCAATAGTGAACAGGATGAAATAATCCAGTATGATGATCCACATACACAGAAGTCTCCTGAAGCCACAAACAAACCAGAGCCAGTTGAAACCGAATCCAAACAAAGTGAAATAGTCCAAGGTGATGCTGGTGCACAGATGCCTGAAAAGCCAACAAATATACCTGAGCCCCCTGACACAGAATCTGAGCAAGATGAACTAATCCAGTGCAATGCTCTTGATACACAGATAATCCCCGAAATCCCAAGCAAACCTGAGTCATCTGAGGAAGAATCTTCTCCAACAGATGCAACTGATAGTTTTGTGGAGTTCATGAGAGAGTGTTTGAAATCACAGCAGGATGAGGAGTCCCAGAGCCGTAGTCCAGTACAGACCACTAAGGAAGCTATATCTGTCGCTTCTCCCCCCCCTGCTATGATCATGGATTTGGAGCAAGAGTGCCTTACTATCTGTGCGTTAAAAGAGCTTGGGAGTAGTCCCGAGGAACAGCATGATATCAGCATTCCTAAAGACATTCCAGTTTCTGCAAAGGATGCACTTTCACAGCCTTTACTTCAGTCCGAGTCTTTAATTCGCCCAAAGCCCTCTCCTCACTATCTTCCAAACGAGAACCAGCCAGATGCCTCGCTAACCAAAGAGATAGAGGCAATCGACATCTGGGTGGCAGAAGCCTACCACCTTGCAGAGCATGTCTTGGCACTAATACTAACCCACTTGTCAGGTAATGTCTTCCCTTTAGGCTGTCAGCCTGCTAACCCTGCATTCAAAGAATGCCCCAATGCTAAACATACTCTTAACATCTCTTAACAGTTTGGAACCTACAACATTTATCATAATCAGTTGCATGCTTTTGAAAAATATGTGTAACTTTTCAGTAGAAAGGTGCTTATCAGACCTGTTGCCGTTGGAATTGTGAGCTGTACAGCCAGTAAGACCAGCAAATTGGCTTAACTGTCAGTATTTTTCCTACACAGTCAGAGGAGACCGTTACCGTTGTGATGCCTGACAGTATGGTAATATTTAACATGGTCCTTTATTTCCTAGTGGAAATGCAGCAAGATGCCTTCTTGACTGTGGCTATGTTCTCCTAATGGGAAGCTAATGTGCAACTTGCATCATGTTCGTAAAAACCTGCCAGAGTGGTGACATTCAAAAAACGTGTTTATTTGGTAACGGCTTGCACAACCCATCAACTAAGGCAGTGACACTTCTCAGGTTCTGCACTGGTGCAGCATTTTTAAGCGATTAAAAAAAAAAAAGTCATATTTATTACGCTAGGTGTGGTATGTTTGATGGTTTTGCATAAACACTGGTGTTTCTGCCTCACGCTATGTTATGTCTGCAGTAGATTGTGAAGGCCATGAATAATCTTCATGGTACTAAATTGCACAGTGATATTTTTATAGGCTGTTCAGAAATCCAGAGAGACCTCAGTTAGCTCGAATGAGTACTAGAGTGTTATGAAGGCAGCATGAAACTAGGTAAGGCTTTTCTTGCTATTAGGGGTGAAGGTGAGCTTGAATTTATATGCAAATAGAAATGTTGCCTTTTTTCTGATCGGTGGGATGTTGGTGTGGTTCATATCGTTGTACGTTTTCTACTATTTACAAAGCCTTGAGCGTCCTCGGACTGGAGCTGTGTAGAGATTAGCACAGCCAAAAAAGAAAAAAAAGGCAGTAGGCATCAGTGACCTTGATTCACTTTCTCAAGAATATCTATAAAGCCGACTTGGAGAATTAGAATATTTTGTCAGTTTTAATTTTGTTTTAATGGCTGTGCCAAATTAACCCCCCCCCCCCCCCCCATTGGCTGTCCCAAGCAAACACAGTGATTTGTTTTGCTTTTTAAGGATTTTGTTGGAGATGAGAAGTAGAAATTCAAATTTGGCCATAAGCAAGGACGAGCTTGTGCTGTTATTTTTTTTTAATAATAAACGTTTAACTTTTAAGGTGGCATGTTCTTGCCTTCATGCTCCTTCATGGGTCTGCCATGGCTGCATGGTTTTTAAATGTCACACACATGGCCATGCACCCGCATCCATATAAACGGCTCCTGTGCCTTTAAGAGCTTAACAGAGCTGCTACTGAAAAGAGGCCACTGCAGTCGGGCTACCGCTGGGACGTGCTGGTGTATCTGGGGCCGCTTCGGAGAGCAGGGGGGAAAGAGGGAGGGATAATGAATGAGCACTCAGTCCAGGCTGGCTCCCTCTGGGCTCTAGCAAAGCATGCTGGGAGAGAATCAGACCCCTGCAGTGAGTGAGAAGGAAACCCCATGCTGGTACTCATTGTTGGCCGCTGTGCATCTGAAATGGAGCGGTGAAAACAATAGTGTGCTTTCTGGGGCTTTGAATCATCGGCCTTGGTCCATTGTGTTGCAGTTGTGTCAGGACCACAAGTTTTTGTAAACATTTTCAGCGCCAGGCTTGTTTATATATGATAACGCGTTGTAATGGAGAATTACAGTGAAAACAAAATCTGTCCGTCGAAGAGGAGATGAGCTTTTTCAGTTGCATTCAGAAATATTCAGCACAGCCTAATGAAGCAGATTATTCTTTCATTTGAATGATGACCATAGCAAAATGCCTGAAATGAAATTTTCAAGAATGGCACAATCCCTGCAAATGTAATACATTTTGCAAGGAATAAAACACAATGCGTCACATGCTGCTCTAGGCATAGTGCAATGCAGAGATACTGTTGCTACCCCAAAGTTGACAATTTTCCTATAACAGCATGTCCCAGAGTGTATTATTCCACATATAACATCATAATTACAGCTTTTAGCTCCAGGAATTTTTAACCATTTTTGTTACATGGGAATCATAAGAGTCATGTCTTTACCCGGCCTCTATTTTTTTTTCTCTCTCTTGATGTTAGCCTGAGATTAATTAGTGCTCATCTTGCAGCAAGTCCCTGTGAAGGAGTTGTTACTGTAGAAACGCTATCGTATTAGAAAGAGCACATTAATACAATTCACAAGTTTATCTTACAGCTGATGATGTCAAAATTGCTGATATCTTATCCCTCAGATTCAAGATTTGAACAGTGCTGTGGTATAAAATATTCAGTGCAGGCTAGTCAGTGTGGGTGCACATGTACACTTCCTCAACCTAAAGTTTTCAATGAATGAATATATTTTTAGGGACTTTTTTTAATGCACAGGCTGCTCTGTGCTGTGTATCTCCATATGTAATAAATAGGAAGAGACTGGAGTCTAGAGGGTCACCTGCAGTATGTGCTTGACTGAGTCAGATCTTGTGCTGTAGTGTCCATGGAGGCGTCCTAGAACAGAGAGGAGTTTTAACTGAAACCAGAGATGAAGGTTGCGAGGAAAGTCTTCAACGCTGAGCAAGGCACAATGGCTTGAGAATGATGTGTAAAAATATGTGTGACACATGAACGTTGAATCATATGTACCAAAGGCCTCTCTGTACGTACAGGCTACTGGTTATATAAGACTTTTCTTAAAAGGTTCCTTTAACGCTTCGGCGGAGGCCATTTTGAGAATGGTGACTTGCATAATGGTCCCGTACAGAAAATTTTAACTCTACTTTTCACGTCAAGTTTGTTAGCCATTACTTGAACGTCTTAAATGTTTCTAATGCAGTGTACAGTTTGGGCCAGTCTGTGTATGATTTTGTATTAATTGTTTTCTTTTATCTCTCACACTCACCACACACACCAACATGCCACACTACATACTTTCCCATGAACACATCCATGCACATACACGCATGCATTGTCTGTCTTGCAGTGCATGACTTGGTGTATTGGCGGGACCCTAAAAAGACAGGCGTGGTGTTTGGCATTTCCCTGCTCCTGCTGCTGTCTCTGGCAGCGTTCAGCGTGATCAGCGTGATCTCCTACCTGCTCCTGGCACTGCTCTGCGTCACCATCTCCTTCCGTGTCTACAAGTCCGTCATCCAGGCCGTGCAGAAGTCCAGCGAAGGACACCCCTTCAAGTAAGACAAACTTTGATTCTGACTCCAAGTTTTGGTTATGCATGAGAAGTGCACTGGCCTCAGGATTTCATGGGTTTTAATGGTGGAAGCCAAATTAAGGGTAAAAAAAACAAAAACAGGTCATGGTTCAGGAATGCCTAGACTTTGCTTAAAATGATGTTTTGCAATATTCAGATAGCATCAGGGAGTTATTTGCACAGTCAATATCCTGCAGCCTTTTATTACTCAACGTTGGGCTGATTTTGCCGTTTGATCTAGATGAGGCTTAAAGTAAACATTGCTGTGACCAAATTGCAGAGGGTGTTTTGACACATGCAGTGTTATCTTATTTTGACTCAAGCACTGAAGATCTTTTCCCCTCCATTTGGTGAGGCTTGTTTTTAGACAGGTGTGCACACAGCAGTCACTACCAAACAAACCAAGAATATCTGAAATTCTCTAGGGTCGGGAGGAATTTATAGGTGTGGTGTGGATATTGTGGGAATTTTGGACAGAAGCATTTTTAGATTGAGTTTTTTGGGCATATAATGGATCTGTGTTAAAGAACTTCCACAAAATGCTTATTCCCAATGCCATGATGCACTTCTAAAAATGTGTTAGAAATGTAATACCTTTTTTTTTTTTTTTTTTTTAAACCCGTTTGTGGAAGTTTAATACTTTTGGGGATTCCCAAATCAGGAGTGTATTTATGAGTGTACTTGGACATCGTTAGTGAGGGTGAGGAATTAGTGAGTTTGTGAAACTTCCCCAAAGCCGTCAGAGACCCTGTTTACACTTGGTATCAAAATGCCAAGTCAAAATCTTGACATGGACAAGCTAAATACAAGCGTAAACGACCACCAAGGCGCATTAAAGATTTGTTCATTCATTCATTCACTCAAACCCCCTTGCTGAGGTAGTCTGGGATGCAATCGACTACATATCTTTTATAGTTTAAATGCTAAGTTTCCTATTGCATCCAAAAAAAATCACATGACAGGAAAAGTGACGGGCAGAAACGAGATCCGCTCACACAGCTGGACACCTCAGAGATGTGCAGTGCCTTGCAGAAGTATTCTTCACCCTCCCCTGGCATTTTTCATGTTTTGTTGCCTCACAACCTGAAATTAAAATGGATTGTTTGAGAGTTTGCGCCGTTTCATTTACAGAACATGCCTACAACTTTGAATATGTATTTTTCTTTTTTTATTGTGAAGCAAATAGGACAGAACAGAAAACTTCAGCGTGCATAACTGTTCACCCCCCCTAAAGTCAGTACTTTGTAGAGCCACTTTTTGCGGAAATTACAGCTGCAAGTCGCTTTGGATAAGTCTCTATGAGCTTGCCACATCTTGCCACTCAGATTTTTGCCCATTCCTCAAGGCAAAACTGCTCCAGCTCCTTCGTGTTGGATGGTTTTCGCTTGAGAATAGCAATCTTCAAGACTGACCACAGATTCTCAATTGGATTGAGGTCTGGACTTTGACTAGACCATTCCTACACATTTAAATGTTTCCCCTTAAATCATTCGTGTTGCTTTAGCAGTATGCTTTGGGTCATTCCAGGTGAACCTCCGTCCCAGTCTCAAATCACAGGCAGGCTGACACAGGTTTTGCTCAAGAATATCCCTGTATTTAGCACCATCCATCTTCCTTCGACTTGGACCCATCTTCCCATCCATCTTTCCCAGTCCTTACTGCTGAAAAACCTCAGTATAGCATGATGCTGCCACCACCATGCTTCACTGTGGTGATGGTGTTCTAGGGGTGATGGGATGTGTTGGGTTGCGCCAGACATGGCATTTTCCTTGCTGGCCGAAAGGTTCAGTTTTAGTCTCATCTGACCAAAGCACCTTCCTCCATACATTTGCAGAGTCACCCACATACCTTTTGGCAAACTCAAAATGTGTCTTCTTGTTTATAACGGCTTATTTATAATGGCTTTTTTTCTGGCTACTCTTCCATAAAGCCCAGCTCTATGCAGTCTACGGCTTATTGTGGTCCTGTGGACAGATACTCCAGTCTCTGCAGCTCCTTCGGGGGTTACCTTTGGTCTTTTGTGCTGCCCCTCTGATTAATGCCCTCCTTGCCTGGTCTGTGAGTTTTGGTGGGTGGCCCTCTCTTGGCAGGTTTGTTGTGGTACCATGTTCTTTCCATTTGAAGATGATGGATTTGATGATGCTCCAGGGGATCATCAAAGATTTGTTTTTTTTTTTTTTTTACAACCCAACCCTGACTTGTACTTCTCAACAACTTTGTCCCTGACTTCTTTGGAGAGCTCTTTGGTCTTCATGGTGTAATGCCTCTTGCTTAGTTGTGTTGCAGCCTCTGCGGCCTTTCAGAAAAGGTGTGTTTATACTGACAGATCATGTGACACTTAGATTGCACACAGGTGGACTTCATTTCATTAATTATGTGAGATTCGAAGGAAATTGGTTGCACCAAGACTTTTTAGGGGCTTCATGGCAAAGGGGGTAAAT
>JAQLOM010000001.1:13888521-13901314 GCA_030068315.1 Chrysichthys thysi
AAACACCCAAAGAAAGATGCCCAGGGTCCCTGCTCATCTGCGTGAACGTGCATTAGGCATGCTGCAGGGAGGCAGGGAGGTGGAAAGGTGGAAAGATTTTACATAATTATTTTTGAAGTCATTTTAACTTTGCAGCATTTCCTTGCACGTGCCTAAACCTTTTGCACAGTACTGTATATTTTATATATATATATATATATATATATATACACATACATACACACACACACATACAATATAGCTATACACACACACATGAGATCAAAGATAGAGAATCTACAAAATTTAAGTTTCTTATACTGTGCTTCTGAATTTATATAACTCATGATATATAGTTAAAATACTGCTCTTTTACTCCTAAAATATGGTTTTCTTTTGCATTTATCTTAACGTCTAGCATTTTAAAGTGTGCTTACCCGCAAAAGTGAAAAGGGATAAAATACATCGTAGCTGCATGGCGGACATTTTGACAGTCTGTATCCGATTGCAAAAATTAATTAATTATGCTTACGTCTGTTTCACTTTGGAAAAGTAGCTGTGTAAAACCTTTAGACATTCTGAGGCCTGACATTCACTATGTGACAAACCTCACAGTTAGAGACATCTTTAGGTAGACTGACTTTTTTTTTTAAACAACCGCTGTACTGGTGTGTGGCTAAACATGATCTCTACAAGATTAAAAAGTAAAAAAAAACAACAACACACATCTCCATGTCATTTTGGTGAAATGAAGATTTCTGAAAGCTGAACATCTGAGGACCTTTCTGACCAAAAGTCCATTTTTTGTCTTTTTTTTGGCTATTTGAAGAAAATCAAGTCACAGTGTCATTTGATGGGTTTTCCCATATTGCCACATCAGTCATCAGTCAATCAGTCATCAGTCAGGGATCAGTGATGTTCATCCTTCTCTCTATGCGTTTACTCGGCCCTGTATAATGAGTTTTGTAGACTTTACTAAACTTCCTTGAGTCGACATATTTGCTCAACATATTTCCACTGGTTCCTGACATTTCAGTCAGTATTTTGACAAAATGTATTAAGAGTTTAAGCAGTGGTACTAAACAAAGTGGACTTATGCATATAAGCAAAATAAGGCCTGAAGCATGAGTTTCATACCAACAATATGTGGGAGTGAGACCTCCTCTCCTGCCTCGGTGATGTGTGTTGAAGGAAGCTGTAAGCAGACAGAGCAGATCACAGAAAATGAACACGTGAACAGCAGCATGTGCCTCAGCAAAGCAGAAGAAACAGTTTTACAATCAGCTCTTTACATCTTCACCTACAGTGGTGCTGTGAGTCTAGTAAGAATGTCTCCATTTATTTCAACTTTCTTCCCTTTGCAAATCCACCCTGTTGGAAAAGCAACTTTTTTTCATATTTAAGCAATAGGCCGAGCATAACGAAATGTCTTTTGGGCATTAAAGCATTAAAGGGCATGGGATTGTTGCTGATTACAGCTCACTGATTGTTTCACAACAGTTCGTCTCAGAGTGTTTTTAGAATTTCTTCACGCGATTCCAAAATTAGTTTGGATTATTTATGACTTGTTATTCAATCAGTAAAATACCCCAAAGCTAACTTTCTGTGTTAAAATCTTGATTTATGTTCATAAGAATCGCTTTGGAAGACTAACAAACTGGCTGCTCCTAGTGCTTACCTGATAAACTGTTATTTTAGCATCCAGGTCATCGACGATGCGGGTGAGGCTGAAGCGGGAAAGGTCCACTGGGTCTTGCGGGAGCTCATGAGGCACTGGGAACGGATTCAGATTCTTGAATTTGGGAAACCAGTACATGATCCGCTGGTACTTCCTCATTGGGTGGCTCTTCTCGCCAAAGATCTGAACCAGGAGGACCTTAGTTTCCATGTTTGGCATAATTCCTATCAGTATATAACAAGAACAAATATCACAAACAATGCACCAGGTTCCCATGTCAGACATCATAAAATGAAACCAGACTAACTACAAACACACCTCATAATCATCATAATTGTGTGAAAATTCACTTCATTATGCAACACTGAAAGTCACTAAGTTTCATTTCGTTTCATTTCCCATGCCTCTTCATCCTTTTTAGGGTCGCAGGGGGAAGCTGGAACCAATCCCAGCTGACTTTGGGTGAGAGGCGGGGTACACCCTGGGCATGTCTCCAATTCACCGCAGGGCCAACACACAGAGACAGACAACTATTCACACTCACGTTCACACCTGCGGGCAATTTAGAGTAGCCAATTAGTCTAATCCCCTCTGTGCATGTCTTTGGACTGTGGGAGGAAACCCACACGGACACGGGGAGAACATGTAAACTGCACACAGAAAAGGCATCCAGGCTGACCCTGGGGATCGAACCCAGGACCTTCTTGCTGTTTCATGTCACAGCAATGCACAGTAATTTGTACTGTTTGTTCTTTGCCCATGTACTTGGAAATGCACCAGAATAGGCCCATTCATGTCCCAAAAGGGGTGAGGGCTGACTTTTGAATTTCTTCTTGCTGGAGAAGATGGATGTCTCCACTCCATGCATTGTCTTTTGCTCTCCAAGTTATCGGTATCTTTAAAATTACCTTTACTTTGATTCTCCCTCACATAACAGTTTTAAAATTGTAACAACCTAAATAATGATGATTAATATTAATTAATTATCCATCTTCCAGTGGTCAATTAACAAACCTGGTGATTAAACCCATTTGTTTCTTTGTCATTTTTAATGAGCCCACAGAATAACCTGCCCCCCCAATCCTGTCCACATTGACCTTCTGATCCATCCATAGTTCATTCTGTACCACTGGCGGCACATAGGTGCCTGTGGGGCCCAGCCGACGTGTCATGGCCGGATGACACGCATTTTACAGGGTGAGTTCGCCAGACCCACGCCAAACCCTCCCCCAACGTGGGCTAGGGATCACGCAACACAAAAACAGACAACCATTCACAATCACACGAACACCTACAGACAACTTGGAGTAGCCAGTCCACCTAATGTGCATGTCTTTGGACTGTGGGAGGAAACCGGAGTACCTGGAGACGCGGACACAGGGAGAACATGCAAACTCGACAAAGAAAGGCACCCGTGCCGAACCCAGGACTTTCTTGCTGTGAGGCGACAGTGCTAACCACTCAGCCACCGTACCGCCATTGACCTCACATACAAGCGGAAATAACAGAAGAAGTAGAAGAATCTTAAGCTAACAATAATGGACAACTCTCTCTAAGGGGATGAGTCATATCATTTTGCTTTTCCCTCAAACTGAGCCATGACTATACAGTGGAGCCTTGGATTGCGAGTAACTTGGTTTGCAAGTGATTTGCAAAATAAGCAAGAAATTTTTATTAAATTTTGACTTCGTTAACGAGCAATATCTTGCAACATGGGTAGTATTCATTCGCTTCGTCTGCCGAGTCTCACGTGATCACAACTTCTCTCTCTCACTCACTGCATGATTGTGGCTCACTCGTATAGTCAACATCCAAACTAATGTAGAAAAAGCCTGAGGAATCCCTCACTTCAAATGAGATCATGGAGATGTGGAAAATGTGGGAAAGAGTGTAAAACTTTGTAGAAAAGCACCACCTGAATAAGGCTGTAGCAGTGCGAGCGATGAATCTGTTTAATGACAATGCAATGTCGCATTTCCACAAAATCCTCAACAGGAGGTAAAAGCAGTGATCATTGGATAGTTCACTTGTTAAAGTCACAGGAAAAGAAAAAGATCCCAGTGAGCCAACAGACTGCAGTGATTCTGTGACTTGTAGTGAAAGTCATCCTACACAGTAATCCTCCTCCTCCTCTCTCGTCTCCCTCACACCAGCCACGATTCTTTTTAAAGTAAAGTGCAGGTTATTTAGTTTTATGTATTTTTACTTTGTATTTTGTATTAATCATTTTTATATAAATATTTGTGGGTTGTGAAACGAATTATCTGAGTTTCCAATATTTCTTATGGGGAAATTCGCTTTGATATACGAGTGCTTTGGATTACAAGCACGTCTCCGGAACGAATTATGCTCGTAGTCCAAGGTTCCACTGTATAACACTACATTAATGCTTTCACTAAAGTTACCATATTTTAACCTTCTAGAACATACATTGGTGAGTTTCACATATTCTAGCTGGTAATTAACATAATTAAAGTTGACAACAGGAAACGTGTGGCATGACAGCAGATGCCGCCTCACTGTTCCAGCCTTGTTGTTTTGATCCTGAGCTTGAGTTAAAGTTTGCGTGGAGTTTTGTACATATGCACTGGTTCCTCCAGGTTCTCCTGTTTTCTTCCACCTCCCATAATCATGCAGGTACACAGACTGTCCATGCTTAACTGCAGGTATGAACGTGTGTGCGTTTGTGCGCGTGTTCAATCATGTGTGAATGTGTGTGCAGGATGGCCTGCAGTGGACTGGTGTCCCACAGGTACATTTTCCTTACATGCAGCGTGTTTCTGTGATAGGTTCTGAATCCACTGTGGACCCTAACCAGGATAAATCAGTTGCTGAAGATGAATGAATGACTACACGACGTCTGTACAGAACACTAAATTACATTTAGAAAAAAAAACAGCTAAAGAACCAGAGGAGATGCTCCATCACATTTATGGCGACAGATTTGTATATTAGTTTATGTCTGAGTGTGCCGACTTATCCTACTTTTCAAATGATCACTTGCAGGTGTGTGTGTAGACAATTTTTGATTAAATAAAAGGTCCACACACACACACACACACACCGTAATTTTCCATTTGCTCCAGCACCTGCACACCACATTCCTGTTGCCTGGGGTAGTGGTTGAACATCCTCTGAATAAAGTTCTGTGGCACAAACACCTCTTTAGGAAACACATCCAAGAGTTTGTTGTAGACCGTGATGTCTCGCTCCACTCCAAATTCCGGCATTTTCTTCAGAGCAGCGTAAATAAAGTCCACATGCCCACGCCGTCGGATGTCCTTCTTGCTGAAGGTTTCCAGCACTCGGTTGAAGTTGGCTTTGCTCTTCGCATCTCTGGCTGCATGCTCGAACAGCTCATCATGTGTGACCAAAGACTTGGTCTTTTTCTCAGTCTCATGCGCTATTATTTCCCGAATATTTGCACTGTCTGATTTGCCCTTGCAAACCGCTGGACTGCAACGGAACCCCCTTGGCACCTTAAAATAGAAATGTACAAACAAAAGAAAAGAAAAAAAAGAACAAAACACACAAAAGCTGAAATGGTTTCTTAGTTCCAGACATCTCTGACACAATATTCAACCAATCTATCATTGGGAAGACTTACACCACCATAGCAGAGCCGAGGATCCAGATGAGTAACTGCAGGGACGACTGCGGACGTGAAGCATCCAGCGTGATGGATTTTTAAGAGAAACCTCCTGGCCTTTATGATAAAAAGACAATGATTATGCAGGGGTGGCCTGTCAATTTGTCACAATAAAGGCAAACCACCAGCAGCATGCTGTATTTATCACTTCAATTTGTATCTCATGATTATGTCATTAAATATAAGCCAGATCTAAAAACAAGGTGGGAATGGAGTACTAACACTAGTAGGAGACTTTAGGCTGAACCCAAAATGTTTCACAATAAGTTAATTCATAAGTCATTGCATGGAGTTTTATACCCTTAGAGGGAACAATGTGACATTTGGGATCCAGCCTGAGAGCTGTCCATGCAACATGGCGAAATAAATCATGTACTGTATTTAACACGTGACGACGTTTATATTCGCCCACCCTACTACTTACCATTGCCATGTTTCATCAAAACATGCCTTGTTGTGTCGTTAGGAGTAAAACTCCCGCATGTAAGAACTGCCAACCAAAACAAGACCCACACAACTGAGCATTCCGCCACATATCGGTCAAATAAATCTCCTGTCCTGGAATCCTGTAATACAGTACACCCGGCAACAAGACTTCCGGGTCCGCCAGCACTCGCGTTCCCCTTAAACAACGTGCGCTCTCGTTGGTTCCGCTTCCCCTTAGTTCCTCACAATAACATCATGTCCTGCGCGGCTTTGCCACTAGATGGCGCTTCGAGACATACTATATTATACCATACTATACTAAAGTTATGTTACAGTTGTCACGAGTAATGCAAGTTTTACTGGACTCTGAGTGAGTGAGGGTGTGTGTTGCAACTTTGCGTCACTCTTTTTCATACGAGTTGAACCAGTGATGTTGTAAGACGCCTGTTGGATAGTTTACCTAAATAAAGAAGTTATATAGATGAGTCTTGCTACATGAACGCCATCCACACCTAGTGCAGCTGTGTGTGTGTGTGTGTGCACTTGCCTTCTTTGCGCATTTCCTGCATGTGTGTGGTTTTGGACTGGAGCTGCATTTTCAGTCCGTCACACACACACACACACACACACACACACGTGTATGCTCTCTGTTTGGCGTGGAGTAGCCTCTGAGGAGCACTCTTGACTGTCTTTTTCCTACACCATGACTCGAGTGGACTCCTCGCCTGTGACAATGCGCCGTTTCAGGGAGGTGTAAACAGACTCGGATTGAATTTGAAACATGGATGGATCAACAACAAACAGTCTGGGTGAGTGGCGGATCCACTTGGTTTCCCCTCGTGTGACTGAGAGTTTGGCAACTCAACACACCCTGAGCCCAAAGTGTAAAAGCAGCCTAGCTGAAATCCGAGGTTTCCTGACCCTGAGCCCTGTGTGCTCCTCTGGCTGAATGCTGTGTTCATGTTCAGGGTTGTTGTTGTTGTTGTTGTTTTAATGACAGACTGTGGAAAGTGCGCGCCTGACGCTGAAATGAAAATAAAAACGAGCTATTCCTGTTGTTCTCAGGAGCTACTTGTAACTATACATCACCACTCGGTGCACAAAAGTAATGTTTGTTGTAGTTTTTTTTTTTTTTTTTTAATTTATTTTAAACTTTATCCAGTAGCTAATTATGGTGTATGGAGCATTCATATCAGTTGGACTCAAGTCTGACTGTAGTTGAAGTTTCTGGTTGTAGAAATCAACCCAATTACTCCTATTAGTGTTGATGTGTATAACATGTGTGACAGTTGTCCTACCCTGTTCGAGGTAAGGTCAGGGGTTAAATCAGGATTTAAGGGGGTAAGAGAGCTCCAAGAATGAGACAACATCTTTCCTTTCATGTGTGTGTTGTTATAGGACTGTATTATTTCCACTCCTACCCTGGAAATGGATTAAAAGATCTTTTTCTGTATACAGTATCTCTTTCTGTGGTAACTTGGCTAACAACCATTGGGTGTCCAAACTGGTTTTGGGGTTTCATGCGGTTTTTTTGGGGTTTTTTTGTGTCCATTTTGGTATCAAAATGCTGTAAGAGTCAATGTAATACTGTATTGCGTACATCGAGGAATTCCTAGTGGCTCGGCCGCGGCTTGGCTGAGGGAATAACCAGGTGGCATTTTTACAGTTTTTCAGCCGGAGCTTCTTGCACCAATGCGTTATCAGTTCTGTATTAACGTCTACGTCACAGGGACTTGTATGGTGGATGAGTTTCATAATCGAAGGCTAATGATGGATGATAAAAATCAAAAGTGTTCTAAGTTAACCAAGGGTACGTAATGTAAATTTTGGTGGTGTTTTCCGGAAAGAGACGTTTATTTGAACATTTATACGGACCCAGTGCCGTGTGTCAGAGCTTCGCAACAGGCAGTATGTTTTTTCGCCACTGGAGAGTCTTTAGGACCAATGACAGTGTTTGTCAGTAATGTGACAAGGTGTATTTTTTTGTGACATTCATTTCAGGAGAGAGAGAACAAAGAGCCTGGTTAGGGAAGGACTGTTTATACACTCGGTGTTCACTTTACTGCGAATGTCTATACACCTGCTCGGTCATGCAGTTATCAAAGCAGCCAATCATGTGGCAGAAGCATAATCTATAAAATCATACAGATACAGGTCAAGAGCTTCAGATAAGGTTCCGACATCAGCATGAGGAAAAAGGGTGATCTCTGTGACTGTAACTGCGGCATGGTTGCTGGTGCCATGTGAGCTGGTTTGAGTACTTCAGAAACAGGTCATCTGGGAATTTCACCCACAACAGGCTTTAGAGTTTACACAGCATGGTGTGAAGAATGAAGAAACAAGCAAAATTGTATGCGAGCAGCAGGTGTGCAGTCTGAAACACCTTGTTGATGAGAGAGATCAGAGGAAAATGACCAGATTGGTTTGAACGGGCAAGAAGTCAATAACTGAAGTAACCACTGTTTACATCCGTGGTGAACAGAAAAGCATCTCAGGATGCCAAACACATCAAATCTTGTGGTGAATGAGCTACAACAGCAGAGGAACACGTCAAGTTCCTCTCCTGTCAGGGGCCATATTACAGTAACTTCCTAACTTAAGTCATAAGTGAAGACTGGGAGAGTAGGAATAAAAGGAGATTTTTCCCAGTTTGGTAAAACAGAAGCAAATTCTAACCTGACATTTAGGAATCTTATCTTATCTTACTTCATTCTATCTTATCTCAGGTTAGGAGACCCTGAATACATAATCCAACCTCAGTTATTGATTTCTATGCCTGATACCTAGCAATCGATGCCATGTTTCTCATCACATTTCGACAAGCTATTTTGTAACCCAGGAGATTTTCACATTGATACAAATCATGGAACAAAAACAATTACGGGCAACTTAACTTCAAGACAGAGGAGTTAGAAGTGTCGGTATCATCTGAAGACAAATCCAAAGATGTTCTTTTTGGGAAGTTTACCACGATCCTGACTGCTACATCTGCCATGGAAAGCGGATCATGGTCGGGGCCAGACTGTATCTACTAATGAGTATTTGTCATTAAACCGCACCACATCATTAGGGTCTGCCATATAGGCCTCTAAATGAATATGATTAGCCTGTTGACATTTCATTGGTTGTGTAAAAGCAGTTAAAGGGCAGCCATAAGGATTAAACAAGTTAGCGAACAATATGTGGTGGCAAAGTGACGGCAGCTTAGTTGGGAGGGATTATTTAAGATTTTGGGAACTTAGAAAGCTTGTGTAATATACTGTGCTTTTCCTATCTGAAGTTAGGACGGGAACGCTGACTTAGGAACTGTTTATCTAAAATAGGTTTTTCCCCTTAATCCTAAATCAGTTCCTAACCCTAATTACCATGGTTAAGATAGGATCTGCAGTTAAGACAGGATCTGCAAATTGGGAAGTTTCTATAATATGAGCAGAGCTGATTCTCTCCCCCCCCCCTCCCCCTCTAATCTTCAGCTGCCCAGTTTGGGTGACTCGTTGTCCATGATAGCTTCAGATTTCTGTTCTTGGTGGACAGAAGTGGAACCTGATGTGGTCTTCTGCTGTTGTAATTCATCCACTGCAAGGTTCGATGTTTCGTCCCTGCTGAGATGCTTTTTCTGCCCACCACCGTTGTAAAGACTGATTATCTGAGTTGTGTCCTTCCTGGGAGCTCAACTCTATCTGATCATTTTCTTCAGACATCACATCAGTTTCCACTCAAAAAACTGCCATCCGCTCAGTGCTTTACGCTTCGTTCTAGACACACTGCTCCTACTGTATATGGTGTTTGAGTGGTGTGTATAACACTGAAAAGCTTATGCTATTCACACCATTGTGTGCTACCAGCCTATTTGATTTTGTGTTATACCCTTGTAAACCTCTTGAGCTGTAGTGCTTTGGGGAACAGTAAATATCACATGGAGAAAAGCCTCAGGCTTCTACTGGCAGTGGTGTACTTTTAACTCGGTATTTATGATTAAGTGGTAATTCATGCCAGATTTTCCTCTTTGGGCTTACAAAATAGTCTACAAGTGGAATTTTCCCATGGTCCGGATTAAAAGTAAGTTAAAATCTAACACTTGAAGAGTTAATATACAAGACATTTAATGGCATTCGGTGGAATCCTGTATGGTTTATTAACAGGTAGGAACAGAAACAATACGCATGTGTTGCTAGCAGGCTATGGGAAAACAATTAATGAGTTTGATTCAAGAGAAAAAAGAAATAAAGAATAAATGGCATACTGGGCCAACATCTGTTCAGGAGTTTTGTACTATAAGGCTTTTATTTGATGATGTGGCATTTGGTTGTTTTCAGGTGCTCTGAAGTTGCTTCACATCTGCAGGGAAATGTGCAGTTGGTCTGTGTTTTAGAGAATTTCTCGAGTATTTCTTACAGTAAACACATCCAATGCATCAAGTGCTGTGTTGGAACTGGTATGTTTAACATGATGCAGATTTGATTTGGTATAGTAACTGCTACTTGCGTTTAGAGGTAAAGGAAGAAGAAATTCAAACTCCATGGTCAGTAAGGCTACACAAGCTGTCATCTGTCAATCATTGTCCGTCATTATTGGAATATTGGTCTTTGTTCTACTAATACTGTAGAAGGCTGTGATAAATCTAACCTGTCGTGTGTGTGTGTGTGTGTGTGTGTGTGTGTGTGTGTGTGTGTGTGTGTGTGTGTGTGTGTGTGTGAGCGAGCATTCTGACTAAACAAGCAGATGGAATTTGCTTCTAGAATGACAGGCTGGTCTTGTGAAGTCATTAGTGTGTTTGTGTTCTGCAAAATCATAACATGCAGAACTAAATTCACAATACCGTTTCACGTAAACAGCTCCAGTTACATGCATGAACAGCAACATACTCAAATCACGTTATTAGTTTGTTCAGAAGAATTAGAGCGACCTGAAAGGAATCCGTTCATAGTCCCATCTCCATGCAGTTCAGTGTACTTTGACTTTGAATTACAATGTCACACACCCTGTTTGCTGCACCCACAAGATTTACACAAATCTGTCTTTTAAATCACTCTCTAATATTTACTTGCGAAGATTTTCACCAGTTTGGACGAAGTCATTCCGATTGCACATTTCAAAAGATCTGTTTATATATGCTTGTTAAACTGGGCGGTCTGTCGACAATCTAGATTTTTTCATGCACACCGCATGTAATTGGATCTACAGTCATGTGCATGTGCAAAGCGAGGTTTAGTGTTGTTTCCTTACCCGGAGGAGCATGAGTCCAGTCAGCGTGTGCTGTTTTTTTTTTTTTTTTTTTTTTTTTTTTTTTTTTTTTTTTTTTTTTTTTAAACTGAACTTTTTGTGGGGTTTTTTGTGATTTCATTTCAGCAGAACACGACTGCAATGTTGGAAGGTTAGCCAGTACAGTTTGTGTCCACTGTAAAATCGCTCAGAATGATCAAATCATCCTTTGGTAAAGCAGATACTCATCTTATAATTTTACTAATAGCATGGTCTGGGGGTAACTGCACTAGAAATATAACGTTTTCAATACCACCCCCCCCCCCTTTTTTTAACTGCGTCCTAACTGATTGCCTACCTTGAGCTAACTTTACTTTACTGAGGTCAGTTTTTGCGAACTCCTTCTGCCACAGAATGTTAGTTTGATGCTCATCCCACTACCCATCCAACCTCCCAGTTATCCCAATTATTTTTTAAATCGATTAAAATATGTAAAATTAACTCTGTTTTCTCACGCTTGCCGACCCTCTGCTCCCCACTGCCAGTTGACCGATATATAAGATCAGTTGTAAAGCTCTTGCTTCATGACCATTTTCACATTTGTCATGGTTTGCCAAGTTAGGTGTGGAAGAACTTGAGTGTCCTGCACAGAGCCCTGACCTCAACTCCACTGAACACCTTTGGGATGAACTGGACCCTGTATACACCCCAGACCTCCATACCCATCACCAGTACCTGATCTCACTGTGCTCTTATGGCTGAATGATCAAATCCCCACATTAAACTCCAAAATCAAAGCAAGACCAAATCTGTAATGGGATGTTCAAAAAGCTCATATGAGTGTGAAGGTCAGGCGGCCATGAACGTATGACTATCTAGTGTAGAATGGATTGAGTTGCTTGCATCTAAGATAATTCCACATTAAAAAAAAATGCAGTACACCGAGCCCTTCTTTTTGCAGCTTGATGCAGAAGAACACTTGATTGATTAGAGCTTTAAAAATATAAGGTGTCAAAGTGTTTGGATGTGCCATAGAAACATAATTAATTTCATTTTCATTGTGTAACACACACAAACACACACACAGTGGGGTCCAAAGGTCTGAGAGCACGAGTGAGAAGGCTTCTTTTTTGCATTCTTTTGTAATTTAATTCAACAGTTTTCAAATTCTTACACTTGAGTGAAAAGTAGTATCTGTGAAATATTTATGTGAATTTCAGAGATTTTGCAACGTCCCAGTTTTGCTTTAATAACAATGTGCACTTATGCTGGCACGGACTCCACTAGTTTGTGTAAAACCTGCTGATCCATTTTAGATCAAATCCATCTGAACAATTTTTTTTTGTTCATGATTATCATGTGGAAAATCTGCCCTTTTATACAACAGCAGTTAACATGACCAAGATGACAAATTTGCTTGCTTTTAAATAGAGGCCTAGAAATGGTTCAGAATCTTGAATACTTCAAAATTCCAGTGTATTTACACACATATGACCAGTGCATATTGAGTGACCTTGATGATACTAATTAAACTGTTCGAATTGGATTTGAATACAGCCAGAAGTAAGAAACCTCGGATTCAGCCATCTTTCCAACCAAAATTGCGGTCATAATCAAATGTGTTGCGGAAAAGGAGACAGGTGGACGCAAGATTTTAGTCACCAGATTTTTGTGCATTAATGTGTCAAATTCAGTGGAACCTTGGATTGCGAGTAACTTGGTCTGCGAGTGTTTTGCAAGATGAGCAAAATTTTTTCATATATTTTGACTTGGTGAACGAGCGATTTCTTGCAATACAAGTAGTATGCATACGCTTCATCTGCCGAGCCTCACGTGATCACAACGTCTCTCTCGCTCAC
>JAQLOM010000001.1:13922852-13934063 GCA_030068315.1 Chrysichthys thysi
GGGGGGGTTTTGTGTGTGTGTGTGTGTGTGTGTGTGTGTGTGTGTGTGTGTGTGTGTGTGTGTGTGTGTGTGTGTGTTTTATGTAACCGTTCCCTGTTTAATCGGATCCTAGGACAGTCCATCAAAATGTTCATCCGTGGGCGGCCGATCACCATGTACATTCCGTCGAACATCCAGAACTATGAAGAACTTAAGATGGAACTTCCTTCGGAGAAGCTGGAACTGGATTGGGTGTATCCGCTTTCAATTACGGTCCAGGGCCGTCGTCAGAATTTGCACGTTTGTGAGAAATATCCATTACGTTGCGCAATAATCCAAATGAAATTCCTTGACCTGATTCTAGCTATGGATATCGAGGACGCGACGGCAGGGGGAACCTGTACATGCTTCCGTCAGGGGAGGCAGTGTATTTTATAGCCTGTGTAGTAGTTCTGTACCACGTCACCAGACGAACGCAGCGTTATTACCATAAACACACAGACTGTGTGCGATGGTGAGTAACATCAGCAACCTTGCACACGCATACAAAAATATATGAAAATGACACATGTCTTGGTACAAGATGAAGTGTTCTTTTTTTTTTATTATTTGTTCCACATGAAAAAAAAAGAGGGAATAAACCCTGTTTGCTGTAAAAATGAATCGTTAAAGGAAACCTGTAGCCTGTTTAGCAATTCTGGTACTAATTTGTTGCTGTATTTGGACTTTTCTTTTGAGAAGTCAGCATTTGTTTGCCACGCTGACATTACATTAGTGTCATTTGGCAGACGCTCTTATCCAGAGCCACTTACATCTAGCTTATTTGTACAATTGAGCAGTCAAAGGTAAGGGCCTTGCTCAAGGGCCCAGTAGAGGGATTTGAACTCACGACCTTCCGAATCTTCTACCATGGTCATTTAATAGCAGGATAATTTACTACTATTGAAAAAATAAGGGATAGCAGTCAGGTTTGTCTGTAAGCTCCAAAAAACAAATGAGCAAGAGATTTTTTTTTCCCTCTTACTTGCCAATTTCCAGCAACGTTCAATGCCAAGTTAATGAGAAATCTACCAAAAAAAAAAAAAAACGTAGTGGAAGCAGCAACCAGGGACAGCAAACTCAAGCCTCCAAAATGCAATGTGTCCGTCTATGTGGCACAGCTGCACCGATGCTGCCTTGTCATACGATCTTGCTTCCAAGCTCAGAATTCGTAATTACAACTTGCCACGTGTTTATGTCCTTGACCGGAATCCAGCACAACTAAGGAAGCAGCTTTTAAAAGATGGACAACCTGACAATTTATAGTTACTTTTACAGATATATGGCTTTGATAACCTTTTCATTTCCACAAATGACTAAAGGAGACTGCAATGCTTAACTGGATAGCCAGTGATTAGCCATGCTCTGGCTAATTCCGTTAAATTAATTCAAGAAGAAAATCCCGAATGGAGGCTCAGCGATCACGTTCGCTTGGATCTAACTTTGTTTATTAAGCTAAATTTGTTGAAGCCAAACTGTCAACCACACACATTAAGCTCAACACAACAGGATGAGATAGCCTAAATTCTTACCATCTAGGCTAATGGTGCCTTGCCTTCCTCCCTTTCTACGTCAGAACTCAGCAACTCTGGTATCATAGAAAAATTCAAGCTTCCCACTAAGACCTATGACTTTGTTTGACCATTTATGTGCTCAGAACTCGGAATTGCGACATGTCTGGTCGTACATGAAGGCCATTTGAGTTACGACAGAGTTGGCTAGTTAGTAAGTATGCTGCGATTGGCAGAAGTGTGAGGATGAAACCTGCATCTACAGATGAGAAGGTGAGAGAGCTGGAGGAAGGACTAAGGTGCCACTGCGTCAGCATCTTTATGTAGACATGACGCAAGGTCAGCTGTTAACCAAAGTGGGGAAAAAAGCCTGAAACGTAAACCAGAAAATTCAACTCGGATGTGAATCATGAAATAAATACTTTTCACAATCGAAGATCACATATTAGATTCAAAATTTTGGTATGCATGCTGTTCGGGGTAGGTTTTTCCTTGAAGTGTAGTTTTGTTCTGAAGTTCTGTTATTATTGTTGTTGTTGTTTTTTTAATCATTTGGCATCTCTGTCATCTCTCCTGCGCTGTAGTCTAGCAGTCCATCCAAACAAAGTGCTCATAGCATCTGGACAGACGGCAGGTGTGGACAAAGACGGCAAGGTAAATCTGGAGTGACGCAACCGAAAGCGAATTGAACTGAACTGCCTCGGTTTATTCAGTGCACTGATTACTGCAGTATGCCTGTTTCCTCCAGTCTCACAACTCTGTATTCTCCTGATGTGTTTACATCTCACCAGCCTCTACAGCCGTTCGTACACATCTGGGACTCCACCACGCTGACGACCCTGCAGCAGATCGGTCTGGGCACGTTTGAGCGAGGTGTCGGATCTGTGGCCTTTTCAAGCGCGGTACGTACCGTGTAGCAGACATAACATTCTGTACACCACAGTGAGACGATGGAAGTAAATATTTTGAAAGTCTCTCAGGACGCTATCGTTGTTGAATGTTTTGGCACAGGATTCCGGGACGTTTCTGTGTGTGATTGATGATTCCAACGAGCACATGCTGTCTGTGTGGGACTGGAACAAAAACACCAAAATTGTTGAAGTAAAGGTATGTACATGCCTACATACCGTACATACACACCCATACAGCATTCCCAGTGTTGGGTTAAAAAAAAACAAACAAAAAAAAAAAACCTTTCGGTTATTTTCAGGGAAAGTGCCCTCTTCGCTTTTATGCTTTTATGTCAACTGTTTTTATTTTATTAACACTGTTCAAGTCGTCGGTATTTCGCCGTTTAAGTAAGGAGTATTATTTTTGTAATAGGATGTTATCGTTTGTTTCCTTTTAAAAGTAAGTCCTGTACGTATCTCTGGCACAGACGCAGAAAAATGTCTTTCGGCTATTCCCGTCTCAGAGGCTTTGACTTCCCAAGAACTAGCCCATTGTGTATACCATGGCAACGGTGTAAATATTTACACCGTGCTATTGAGTGAATGAGTATGGGGGTTTAAAACGGTGGGTGTTCATTGAGCTAATTTTTCTTCCATCGCTTCCGTTCTAGTAGTTACTCTTGGGGTCGTGTGAGCGTGCTCGGCAGAGTGTGACCATTTGTCTTGACGTCTCTGCTCACTGTGCAAATTTACAAGAAAGAAGACGTGATTAATGAGCTCTGAGGAACCGGTGTGCACATACAGATCCGATAACTTGTTCGACTTCTGGGTGAAGATCCCGTTTTGGACGTATGTTTGTGATTATGCAGCTCTTCTGCTGTGTGCTCCAGAGAGGTTGTTAGTGGTGACTTGGACAGTTTAATCCACAAGGAAAAAATGTTTCCCAGGGAAAGACTTTTGTCTGTGATTTCTTTAAGCGTGTTGTTCATGCATGTCGCAGCAAGCAGTACTACTTTTATTGTACACGATATTCGTGTTGGTAATAAAAGATAATTGGGTATAGGATCATTGGGAGGTCATATGTGGGAAGACTAAAAGCTTGGCCCTGTTCGATTATTGCCATTTTCGCATCTCTGAGCAGCAGAAGAATTTGCGACGATGTGATGTGTGTGGCGCATTGTAAGTGTTTAAAAGATGAGATTCCATTTCAGCCAATGTTTTAATCCACATCAGGGTCAGGAGAGACATGAATAATGCCTATAAAAATGTTCACCCCTGTGATTTTTGTTTAATTTAGGTTTTTAAAATAAATGAAGCTCCAGGGCGGCACGGTGGCTGAGTGGTTAGCACTGTGGCCTCACAGCAAGAAGGTCCTGGGTTTTGATCCCCAGGGTCGACCTGGGCGCCTTACTGTGCGGAGTTTGCATGTTCTCCCCGTGTCCGCGCGGGTTTCCTCTGGGTACTTCGGGTTTCCTCCCACAGTCCAAAGATGTGCACAGAGGGGATTAGGCTAATTGGCTACTCTAAATTGTCCGTAGGTGTGAATGTGAGGGTGAATGGATGTCTGTGTGTCGCCCTGCAGTGGATCGGCGACCTGCCCAGGGTGTACCCCGCCTCACACACGAAGTCAGCTGGGATTGGCACCAGCTTCCCCCATGACCCTGTACAGGATTAAGTGGCAGAAGACAAAAAGATCCATACAAAAAACACTCCTGTTCATTCATTGAGTCATATTTTGTCATCTTTTTGATCATGGTGCATCTAAAGGGATGGTGTCATGGGGAGCCTGGAGCTGTGACTAATCTAGAGTCAAACACAGAATAGGTGAACACAGTCCGGTAACAGGCCAGTGAACAGAGGGAGCAGGGGCGGACTAGAGAGGACCGGCGCGAGGCACAAGTCGCAAAAGCCCGCTGTATTGTGAATCAGTCATGTTGTAGTGCTGTTTGAATTCTTAATTATAAATCTCATTCACTATATAGTGCACTACAACATCCTCCCAAGGCACACCATAGTGCAGAGTACAGAAACTTTTGTAAAAGTTTTATTTTATTTTTATTGCAACATTGTGAAGAGTTGCAAGTCAGTTACAGCATGTGCCTATCTAAAAACAACAGTATTGTCCATATTCTGGCGTTTGTTTATGCGACAGAGATAATACTTGTGAATATATCTGGCACACGTTTGTGCAGCACCTTAACATCCCTCTGCCCTTATCCCCTAGTGAGTGTCCTATCAAGTGAACACTATATAGTGAGTAAGGGCGTGAGCGGGTCGACAAGTGGAACACAGCAATAACCTAAGGCAAGCCACATGACAGGAGAGCAGTGCTTGTTGTGCTGTGAAATGCCCCGCACAATGAGAGAGAGAGAGAGAGAGAGAGAATTGCTGGAACTTTTTATTACATGATGCTCAACCTCATGGAACATTTTGAGAGTAACACGGCCTGTGTCAAACGTATATAAACGTATTTATAGACATTACTTACCTGACGTTTTTTTTTTTTTAAATCGGAAACTGAAACAGACGTCTCTATGAACAAGTACTTATGAGGTAATGTGTGCATGTTGTGATTTCCAGAGCACTAATGAGGCAGTGTTTGCCGTGGAGTTCAACCCTGCAGACACCAATAACATCATCACTTGCGGGAAGTCTCATGTTTATTTCTGGACCCTGACTGCCGGCACGTTGACCAAGAAGCAGGGCATCTTTGGCGTAAGTTCTGTTCCACGTTGGATATTGTAGGTCAGGAATAAAACATGATGAGGGCGTGATGTTACAGGAAAATTAGCAGTGATTATTATCATCAGTGATGTGATGCAGCATGATGCAGGCGAACGCTGTTATTTTCCAATTACAGCATGTGCAACAAGTGTTCTGCTTCTGTTATTTCTGTTGCTTCTGTTGGGGCAGTGGTAGCTCAGGGGGTTAAGACGGTGGGCTACTGATCGGAAGGTTGGGAGTTCAAGTCCAGGTACCACCAAGCTGCCACTGCTGGGTCCTTGAGCAAGGCCCTTAACCTGCAATTGCTCAATTGGATAAGAGCGTCTGCCAAAATGACAATAATGTAATAATGTAATGTAATGTTATATCACAGCACACAGCAATTTGCCAACATTGTGTATGTGTGTATATATATATGTGTGTGTGTATATATATATGTGTGTGTGTGTGTGTGTGTGTGTGTGTGTATATATATGTATATGTGTGTATGTGTGTGTGTGTGTGTGCATTTAAAAGAAATGACATGTTTGATTTCACTCTGTAGTTATGTTTAATTTGGACTGTCAGAGTACCCAAGTTAGATCATGTTATCACTTAAGGCTGTAGACAGTCGTTCACTCATCAGCCTCTCAGTTTTGTTTTGTTTTGTTTTTTTTCTTCTCTCAAAGTTAATGAGACACAAAAATGCAGCTTGTCATGCTAGTGAGAAAACCACAGCGCTTGCTTTCTTGAAGACGTTCCCACAAAGGAACAGCTTTAACCCAGAGTGGTTTTAAGGATTGGCTCTAGAGATTTACATAAACGTTTTTTTTTGTTGTTTTTTTTTTTAAACAGAAAACGTCACCATAGAACAACAGTTTTTCTAACAAAACATTTTTCTAATCTGTTCATCTGAGACGTCTGCCGTTCACATCCTCGTGCTCGTTGTTACCGTAGAAACACTAACAGGACATGTGTGCGTTTAAAATAAACTTGTGATTTTACTTACAGCAGGAACTACTGTTCAATCCCTGCTGCTATAAATATCTATACCACAGCGTGGTTAAATGCTAGAGTCTGATTGGGCGGAAGCTGAGCATTACATTTTTCCCCCCTGTGTAACATGAACAGTATGTTTATAATATATATGTTAATGCTCTCGTTTTAAAATGTTACTTTAGGTGTTTCTATAGTAGCAGCTCATACACAGGGACTTGTATAGCAGACACTCAGCACAATCTGGACTTAGTAATAAATTCATTTATAAAGGGGTTTTTGGTTCAAAAAGCAAGTCTTATAATATATGGGATGTAAGGGCTCTCAGTATCGGATACGCTTTCCGTTTACTCAGTCACTTGACAGTGTGTGCTATTTGAGTGTGTGAGTGAGAGGGAGGAAGGCCGTTGAGGGAAAGACGATTACTGTGGCTTTGACGAAAATGAGAACATGAACTTCAACATTACACGTAACCATAAACTGTTGGAATGTACAATGTGTCTTTCATTAACAAATTAAATGTCGTGCTCATTGGCAAATTGTTGCGGTATAAGCGGAATACCTTGCTGTTATGTGAAAATGGTGCATCACACACCACCAGCGCACACGTATTGATCCTGACTTTATCAACACGTAGGCAACCAGAATCGAAAAGTTCGGCAGCGCCGTGGTATATTGAACAAATAATTTCGAGACCGGTTTCTGAGATGCTGACTTATCATGCCGTGTGATTATAGCCTGATTTCGTGTTTTCTTTTTGTTCTTCTTTTGCTTACAGAAATACAAGAAGCCCAAGTTCATCATGTGTTTTGTGTTCAGTTTAACGGGGGACGTATTAACAGGTGATTCCGAAGGGAATATCCTCACATGGGGCAAATCAGCAGCTGACATCAAGACACTGGGCAAAGGTGCAAAAGGTACGAGTCTGTGTCCTTGTATTTATGCGCACTTTTGTCACCATCGGCCCTGGAGGGAGCATCTCCGGAATTTTGTAATGACTTTGTGACGATGTTGCCTCGTTGGGGATTGTGTGGAAATGAAAGCAGTAAGAAACTGACCGCAGCATTGGCACTAAAAATCCATCATGTTTCATTGCCACCGGTTATTAAAGCAGCTGCAAGAACAGTAGTGACACACAAACCCCCGGATATGTGTCTCATTCTGTTTGACGGATGTAAACTCCTCTCTCTCACTCTCTCTCTCTCTCTCTCTCTCTCTCTCTCTCTCTCTCTCTGTCTCTGCAGAGACCTTTCAGATTATGAAGCAAACACGAGCGCATGAGGGCAGCGTCTTTACCCTGTGTATCCTGCAGGGCGGCGCTCTGCTCAGTGGCGGCGGGAAAGACCGCAGGATCATCCGCTGGAGCGCAGACCTAGCGCCAGAGAGGGAGTGTGAGGTGTGTGTGTGTGTGTGTGTGTGTGTGTGTGTGTGTGTGTGTGTGTGTGTGTGTGTGTGTGTGTCGCATTTTTGTGACTTTTGCCTGGGGAGTAAAACGGTGAAAAAGAGAGAGAACTTGACACTGACATTAAACGGTGCCTTTCTGATCCGTCCAGATTCCAGAAAAGTTTGGAGCAGTCCGTACCATTGCAGATGTGGATGGAGAGGAGTTGCTTGTTGGAACGACCCGGAACGCGATTCTCCGAGGCACATTTTCGGATGGGTTTGTGGCCATAGTGCAGGTGAGATGTGTGGATCAGAGGGTAGTTTTTGCAAACTTTTGTTCCGCTTCCCAGGACAGTGCCAGTCTGTCCGTGGGAACGAGTACGAGTATGTCTTAGCATCAGTCTGTTCAGCCTTACAACATTTTACACACGTATGCTGTTAAGTCAAATCACTGCAACAAAAGCTAAACATAAACGTCAAGTTTGAGAGTGGCAGTTTAAGTGTTATGATTAAGACATCTGAGCTCATGCAGTATTTTTTGGAGAATACACAGCACTTCTGCTTGCTCGGCGCACAGACCACATGATTTGGAGCCCTAACGATTTAAAGTCGTCTTCTTCTGCATGTGAATAGCACTAGTGTAAATGATTGCACATGATCAATTAAGGTATTATTTTTTTGCTGTTGATGTTCTTACTCGGGTGGACGTTTCACAACTTTAATAATGTCACGAGTCACTCAGGGTTGAGTCACATGGGTTGAATCATGAGTCAGTGTGTAGCTTCCTCCCAACAGAGTCCCTAACTTGAGTACCTATCTCTGATCTTTCCATTATATTGCATTACATTGTTCATTCATTCAATTCATCTTTCATAAGCAATTCATTCTAGTCAGGCTTGTGATGGTTCCCAAGCAAATACTATGCCTCACATTACACGACATGGCATTTACATAAGATAACAACAATAGCCAGGTTTCCATAGGCAAAATAGGGATAATTATTTTTCAAAAAGTTCAACAGAACATAATTGCGAATGGTCTGCATTTCCCCTGAGTGAAGTTATGCGACTGAAGCTGGATTTTCTCCCTTTTGTGATAGCTCTTACGATGTGCTCTTTTTCCAGAAAGGTAGCATTTACGCTTACTCTTCATGTCATGTCATGCAACACTACGTTATCGTCGAAAAACCCACCTCGTGCGAGTGTAAAACCTTTTTTTTTTCTTGCAATAGTTTTTTTTCTTTCTCAAAATTCACGTGTTTCCATTGCTCTTTTTTTCCAAATTGCACATTAAGCAGGTTAATGGAAACACGCCTACTGAGACTTGACTTAGAGAAATATATAGTTGTGTGCACTTCTCAGGAAACTGAATTTCTTGGTTCACAAGTAGCACAACTAGTAGAAAAGCATTCGCTCTATCGTCAAGAGATCGCTATTGTGAATCCTGATGATCTGCTGGGTGAGGGTGGTGTTACTGTCTCTCCTGTCAATTGACGTGACATTATGCAATGGTGGATGTCCATCAACGCGTGTATGCGGAAGAGACCGGGAAGCATGCTCCTCCCATTGTGTGATTCAGGAGCATTGTGCAAAGATGTCGTGGCTGCCTTGACGTGTCTCCGAGAAAGCACTTCAGACTTCACCCTCTTTTGGCTTTATGGGTGTGATGGTAACATGTCTGAAACAGTCCTTCATATACTACATAAATCATACAACCATGTGATTTAATTGCGCTATGAAACAACTGCAATAGTAATAACTACTAAGTGACCGTAGCACAGGAGGCAGGATTTATTTAGTGTATGTGGATAGTTTACTCTCCAAGGTAATGATTCAGTTTGAGAACGCAGAGCATGCCCACAGTGTGAAATACAGAAGGAGGTAAAAAACTAAACGCGTGGGTTTTTTTTCCATGGAAAACTTTTCCAGCAGTTGCTGGCTATAGTAAAGGATGTTAATGTCTTCTTTTCAGGCTAGAAAAGAGAAATTAGTAGAGAATTACAGAATCTACCAAAGACTGCTTGCATGTACACTGTATGGCTAAAGATTTGTGGACATTTGACCAGACCAGTCATATGTGCCTGTTGAACATCCCAGTCCAAATGTATTCCCTTCTTTATTGTTAGAATAATCTCCACTGTATGTGGGAAAGCTCTCCACTAGATTTTGATCTCTTGGACTTCAGGTCACGGAGGGCTATGGCATCATCAGGATTTGCACCGGCAACTTCTGGATGATATAGCTAATGCTTTTTTACTGCTTGTGCTACTTGTGAGCCAAGATATTCCGTTTTCTCAGACGTGTACACAGTTAGACATTTCTACATGTTGTCTTCATTCAAGTCTCACTCATGTGATGTGAAGCAAATGCTGGGTAACAAAGTATTTTAGTTACTTGACTCGGATGGATTTGTGACATGCTTTCTAGTGGATAAAAGCCCAGGGAGCAAATTGAAATAAATTAAAAAAAAAAAAAAAAGTCCGCCCACAAATATCCACCCCAAAGTACTTGTGGTTTTTCAAAATCTAGTTCAACCCCCCCTCCCCCAATTATTTATCAGGAAGTTATCCCAGTATTTAAAGTAAATCCCGTTCTAGAGGCTACCTTGCCACTGCTATAAGAGGCGAGTAGATCTCTTTACACTCGATGTATTCATGGTTACATTTTGATTTCGGCCAGATGAATTTTCCTAAGGCGCAGTTTAAATTTATTTCATTTTTCATGGTAAAGTTTACACTGAAGTACATGTTCTTCTGTTTTTCAGGGTCACGTCGACGAGATGTGGGGTCTGGCCACACACCCCTCTCAAAACGTCTTTCTCACTTGCGGCAATGACAGACAAGTGTGCGTGTGGAACGCCGAAGAGCACAGCCTGGGGTGGTGCACCACTTTAGAGGTAAAATAGCTTACAAAGGTAGTGAGAAACAGAACTTCAGGGTATGCAAAGGTCTGTTATTTAGAGGTGTATCTACTTTTTGCACTGTTGCGGTTTAGGAGTCAGGTCTGTGCGCTGATTTCTGTCCCAACGGATCTGTTGTCTCCGTCGGCCTGAGCACCGGAAGGTAAAGTGACATCTTGGAGAATTTGCTATAAGCGCAATAGAAATAATAAAGATGGGACTGTGGCTTCTTTGGTCAAAAAAAACAATTAAATGCACTGGCTCTTACCTCACCATTTTGTTACTCTTACTTACTTACTTACTTACTTACTTAAAATAAATAGCTAGCTTAATAACCATAGCCCTACATTCTGTCTAAAAATCACATGCCATTATAATTATGTGTAATTGTAGAAACTGTGAAGATGGCATTGGAGGGTGGCTGACATGAGCGCTGCTGCTACAGTGGCTTAGCATTAACTGTCTTGCACTCAAATCTGCATCAGTAATCAGTTGAAACAGAACAGACTTTATGTTAAAACTGTAGTGAATATGGTGCTACACAACTACTTTTGGACCATATAACACATGGTTATAGATGTGAGTTAGTTATAATGGTACTATCTGGTGTCACCCAAATGAGGATGGGGTCCCTTTTGAGTCTGGTTCCACTCAAGGTTTCTTCCTCTTGTCGTCTCAGGGAGTTTTTTGGCACCGTCGCCACAGGCTGCTCATTAGGGGTATATCTAGGTGTATATATACTCAGCAAAAAAAGAAAAGCCCCTTTTTCAGGACTGTGTATTTCAACAATAATGTTGTAAAAATCCAAATAA
>JAQLOM010000001.1:13940743-13959319 GCA_030068315.1 Chrysichthys thysi
CACACCAGTGTTTGTGTGTTAGTGGGGGATGGGCACCTCAGGTTCGAAGCACAGGGTTTCCCAGGAAAATTGGCAGGGTCTCTGTGGCCGAGGGGGTGGGGACACTAGACTGGCAGGAGGCCCTAATAGAAAGGGGTGTGGTCTGTTGTCCCGCCCACACTCTGACGGGGTTTCCTAGGGCTCAGTGCAGGGGCGGAGTCCAGTCACATCTTCTGATACACTCCTGACAGGTCTCACCTCACTCAGGCATCCGCTTAGTAAATGAGAAGTCTTCTGAGAACCAACAAGTAACTATTGTAGAGTGAAACTATTCAAAATTGTTCAGAGGGGTTTTGTTTTGTTTTTTCTTTTTTTCGCTTCTGCTTTGCATGAGATTTAATTAAGCCCTGCGTGAGGTCATAGCAGGAAGTCATCACAGCTTATCTGAATACATGCTTATAGTTGATGCTTTTGTTGTTAGAATTAAATCCGTGAATATTGTTACGGTTTCCTTTTTTGGATTCTCTGTATTGACCTCCAGGCTTATTTTAAAAGAAATGGAAAATAAACACTGTGTTCAGTTATATTAGTAGGTGCAAGTAAACACACTTAGGAACTCAAACTGATCTTTGTGTGGTTTTATTGAGTTGTTTATTTATTCACTTCCTCAGGAGACTTTGAGGAGGAGTCCAAGCAGCCACCAATCACTGATCAACAGAAACACCAGCTTAAACACCGAGAACTGTTCCTGTCCCGACAGTTTGAGTCTCTTCCTGCCACGCACATACGGTGGACAGCTTTCTTTCTCACACCTTACAGAAACTCAGTATTTTCCATATAATTTGCGTTCAAGTGGTTAGCTTGCATAAGCTCTATAACTGTGTAAAACATAAATAAAATAGCAGAATGCAATGGTTTGAAAATCTTTTTTGACCTATATTCAATTGGATACAATACAGACAGAAGATATTGACTGTTCAACAAACTGCTACGCTTTTGGGTTTTTTTTTGTTTGTTTTTGTTTTTTTTTATAAATATACACTTAATTTACACAGCATTTAACAGGTTTTTGAGTACAGTAACAGCAGTGAGAGGAGGTGCAGGAGTGTTGCAGTCTTCTGTCACTCCTGCATTTCCTTTCTTACCACTGCCGTTTTCTGTCTTCCTGCTTGCTTCTTGCTAATTTTTTTAAAATATAATGAGCCGTAAAAAATCGTTGGCTGTTTAGTTTTCTTTAAAGCTCACATTTAGCTTAGCTTTTTTTTTTTTTTTTTAAATTTGCGTTTTAATTTACAAATGCAATTTATTCTCCGAAAGTCAGCCTTAATCTGGGTTTATATTATATGCGCACTATATGGCCAGAAGTATTTGGACACCCGACCGTTCCGCCCATGTGCGTGTGTGGAACATCCCATTCTAAAGGCCTGGTATTATTATGGAATTACATGGATAGTCCCCTTTTCTTTTGGTGCTATAACAGCCTGCACTCTTCTGACAAGGCTTTCCACTAGAGTTTGGAGTGTAGCTATG
This sequence comes from Chrysichthys thysi, assembly GCA_030068315.1. Classification (NCBI taxonomy): domain Eukaryota; kingdom Metazoa; phylum Chordata; class Actinopteri; order Siluriformes; family Claroteidae; genus Chrysichthys; species Chrysichthys thysi. The sequence goes on from JAQLOM010000001.1 coordinate 13,942,253, forward strand.
GGTATGTGCTTTATTCATATAAAGAAGGCTCATTAGTGAGGTTGGTCACCAATGTGGATGAGGAGGCCTGCAGTGCGGTCAGTGTTCCAGTTCATTTTAAAGATGTTCAGTGAGGTGGAGGTTCTACCCCAAACTTGGAAAACCATGTCTTCATGGATCTCACTTTGTGCACAGGGGAACTATAATGCTGGGACAGGTTTGTGCTCCTTAGATCCAGTGAAGAGAAATTGTAATGCTACAGCATACAAAGGTATTCTAGACAACCATGTGCCTCCTACTTTGTGGCAACAGTTTAAGGAAGACCCGGTTATGGGTGTAATGGTCAGGTGTCCACATACATTTGGCCATATAGTTTGTGTTTGCATGCATGCATGCGTATGTGTATTTTGTGTATAGCATCTGAACGGGTGTTTTAAAGTTTGTCTGACTTGTATGGGTGTTTCTGTACAGAGGGAAATGTAACGTCACACTCCTGAATGAGACGGATGTTTTAACAAGCTACTTAGAGAGAGAGGTATGTGTTTTTCTTTTCTTTTCTTTTTTTTCTTTTCATTTTTAGCAATGAAACGCCACCATAGATGAATCATTGTAAACAATCCTTCAACCAATCTTACTGGCCTTGAACCTTGATTTTAGTCATTAGTTTAGAGGACCTGTCTGTGGTTTTGTCCTCTGCAGGACTCTTTCTTCTACTCGTTGGTGTTTGACCCGGTTCAGAAAACCCTGCTTGCTGACCAGGGTGAGATCAGGGTGGGCTCCAAATATCAGGCTGAAATCCCTGACAAATTGGCAGAAGGTGAGGAACAAAGTTCTGACAAATGAATCAATATAATCTATTGTGTCCAAACATAACCTGACCTGAGGTCATTACTCTCCCAATAAAAAGGGGACTCGGACAGCCGGGTACAAGAGAAACTGGAGACGAAGGTGTGGGATCCAGATAACCAGCTGAAGGACTCTCAGATAGATCAGTTCTTGGTAGTGGCCCGGTGAGTCACGGCGTTTACACCCACCATCTGTTCCCAACTTGCTGCTGTTACCAAGGAGAGCACAGTCAGAGCTCATGAATTCCTCAATCTCGACGACTTTTATTAAAATATAAAAGTAGTTAGGGTTAATGTAGCAGTAAGCGGGAAATTGAGATGTTTTGCGTTCCATTCCAATGAAACATTGTAATGGCATTTCAGTACAGTGCATTTCTGAACGCTGTGTGATGAAACACACTGAGCGATCATTGTTGTTTACAACTGTGTTGCACAGAAGACTGTATTGCTGCATATAAGATAGTGATCAGTTTGTAGTATTGCTTTAAGAAAACTGCAGGTTTGAGTAAATAAATGAGTTAGCTGAATAAGGGTGCTTATTAGCTATAGATACGGAGTCTATTGTAATTGTCTCTTGCATGTTACTTAATATTGAGGTGCTTTGTTCCAGTTACAAACTGAGAATAAGATTATACTATATATATTTTGCGCTATTTTATTTTACATGAACCTTTGAAATACTGCTTTAATAACACCATAGGATGTATGAGCTTTATTAATTTTATGCCACGTGTTGAAATATAATTATTAGACGCACGACCATTCTAGCATACTTTAGATACATATGATCATTGTATAATCAATAATCATATATGGTATTACCTTAACAGGGCTGTGGGGACTTTTGCCCGTGCCTTAGACTGCAGCAGCTCCATCCGCCAGCCTAGTCTGCACATGAGTGCAGCAGCTGCATCCAGAGACATCACCCTGGTGAGAGGACCTGCACATACACACACACCTAAAGATGCCGTATACGCACACGCAGCACGGTTTTATTGTAGTCCTGTAGGTGCGTCTAAACCGCTCAGCACATAAACAGTGATGCTTTCGCTTTTCAGTTCCATGCAATGGACACACTGCAGAAGAACGGTTATGACTTGGCCAAGGCCATGTCCACACTGGTGCCGCAGGGAGGCCCCGTGCTGTGCCGCGACGAGATGGAAGAATGGAGCGCCTCGGAAGCCATGTTGTTCGAGGAAGCGCTGGAGAAATATGGAAAGGATTTCAATGACATTCGCCAGGACTTTGTGAGTTGTTTGCATCACTCGTCTACACGTATCCTGTAGATATGGCACTGGCAATTCTGAAAAGGGATTGCCATTGGTACTGTGGTTGAATGTTATGTTGTTGCCTGTTTCATTTGTTTCATTTTTCTAGTTGCCTTGGAAGTCATTGGCCAGCGTTGTTCAATTCTACTACATGTGGAAAACCACAGACCGTTACATCCAGCAGGTGAGCATTTAGTTTTGAGCTTTTTTTTTTTTTTTCTTCGTCGCTTTGTTTTTCGTCTTTGCTTTCTTAAGCTTTGTCAGTTCATTATGACTCAGATTTCAGCTGATTGTGTTTTGGTTCTTCAATTTCAGAAAAGACTGAAGGCAGCAGAAGCAGACAGTAAACTGAAGCAGGTTTACATCCCCACCTAGTGAGTATTTCCTGAAACAACACAACTATGTGGCGACTGCTTGGGTTGATGAACATTTATTTTTAATCTAGGTTGCATAAGTAGTTCCTCCTCAGCCCAGCCTCCTGTAGGCAGGTTATTTGTAGTCATATATTTAGATATTACTGATGCAACATTTTAGTCTTGTTTGTTTTAAAAAAAATGGACAAGCTGTTGCTGCTTTATACATGATCTAAGTATGATCTTTATTTGACGACTGAGATGGAATTTTGTTGTCACCAGCACCAAGCCCAATCCTAACCAGATTATGGCTCCTGGTAACAAACCCGGCATGAACGGAGCTGCAGGTTTTCAGAAAGGCCTGTGCTGTGAGAGCTGCCATAGTGAGTACCAAATGATTGCAATTGCACTTACTCGACCACTTCGCCAATGACGCAGATTTGTTTTAGACTTCTACAGGGAGGTCCTTGCGTTACAACAGTCTTGACATACGACGTTTCGAGTTTACGGCGCTCGCTCCCATAAAAACATTTTTGTGTCTCGTTTTATACCATTAGCATTGTAATTGCGGACTACGTGGGCGAACTAGTTTGCGCTTGGTGGAAGAATACGCAGTAACGCGGCATATAAGTGAGGAAATTGGCGAAGTTGACAAAAAAAAAGCGCAAGTGTTCCGTTTGTGTTGCTTTGTTTGGCAACTTTTTGGCTCTTATCATGGCTCCTAAACAAAAGTCAGAGTCTTCAGATGGTAGTGCTTCGACGGAGAGGAAAGCCCTCATGATGGAAGTGAAATTAGACATTGTAAAGAGATCAGAAATGGGAGAAACAGCCATGGATATCGGATGTCAGTTTTTCTGTTATTACAGTACTGTCATGGATCCGCCCCACACGACGCAGGGAAGATGCGCTCTTCTGGGTTTTCCTCTCCAGCGTCGTGTCATGCATCATGCGTGCGCTCTGGCTTTGTTTGCTGCTTAATTTCCAAGACTATAAATAGACTCGCCCATTGGTGTGCTCATTGCGAAGCATTAGCTTAACTGTGTTAGGATAGGTAAGTGACTTAGGCTAGGGTGTGTTTCAACTTGCACCAAAATTCGGGTTACATCCCTGTTGTAGGAACGGAACTGTGTCGTAACCTGAGGATCCTCTGTACTGCATTATAGTAAGGCTGGATTGTGCTCGCGTGTAACTATACTTGTGCAACATCGCTTGTGCATGTCCTCAGAAGGGGTTTTCTTTTTTTTTTTTTTTTGAACTACCTTTAGTATTTGAATTTTAAAAACCTCTCACATAGCCTTCAAACCAGTTGAAATGTCTGTTTTGTATACCAGTCTTCTGGATTTTCTAGATTAGTAAATACTTATTGTCAGTTTTTGAATTGATATGCAGCTTGCAGCCATCATGATGACAAATTTTGGCTCTGACATGCCATTTAGTGGTTATCGCTGTGATCCCCCTAATGTACAAAAGTGACAGAGTATGTGAACAGTGCGACTTACGTTGCTGTCTTGTCATGTGACTAGAATAAAACCTGCTTTTATACGTGCTACGTACAGGTGTTAGAACATTTTAAATAGTAATATGAATATGATCATGTTTGCCGACGAGTTTTGGATTTGCATGCATGCATTTAAAGTTGATCACATCCTCCGTTCTGCCGCAGCCGCTCAGTCTCCTCAGTGGTATGCTTGGGGTCCTCCTAACATGCAGTGTCGACTCTGTGCCTCCTGCTGGATTTATTGGAAGAAATATGGAGGGCTGAAGACACCCACTCAGTTAGAGGGCGCCACAAGAGCTGGCTCGGTATACCTTGTCTACCAATATTCCTGTCATTTTGTATTATTGATTCAATATCGAACCTTTACCTAACTATGACCGCTTGTCCTGCGACAGGACGCACCCTCACGTAGTCACATGACGCGCCAAGAAGTGCAGGGCATGTCCCCGTTCACCAACAGCGCCGGCAGAGCCAAGCTTTTGGCTAAAAATCGGCAGACGTTTATTCTGCAGACCACCAAGCTGACCCGCGTTGCCCGTCGGGTGTGCCAGGACATCCTGCAGTCGCGTCGTGCTGCCCGCCGCCCTTACGCATCCATCAATGCCAATGCCGTTAAAGCAGAGTGTAAGTGTACTGGCTTCACCACACATCACTCTCTGCACTAACACAAGCAATGTAGACTTAAACTTTAAAGCATGCTTCACTTCTAAAGAACCCTAACGCTTACAGGAGTATTGAATTCAATATTGATGTTATCGTACGTATCATAAGTTCATTATCACCATGACGATCTCATACAGGGTTTCTGTCTTACTGATATTATTGTGATCAATGATTGTTCTGTTTATAGTAAAGTGCCTTTCATATAACTCGCAAAGCAAACCCAAATCATTCAAATCCACAATACCTAGATGTTAACTGCGCAATATCTTTTTGTCCTGTCCTTCAGGTATGATCAGACTCCCTAAAGTGGCAAAAAGTGCTGTGAAGAACCGCACTATTCCACGACCATCTCTCAGTAACATAGTCAAAGAACTGGGTGAGTTTCCCATTGGTATCCATCCAGGGTCACCAACCCTGTTCCTAGAGCTCTACCTCCCTGGAGACTTCACCTCCAGCCATAATTGTGCCCACTTGACCATCTGATCATTGCCTTATGTCTGGTATCTTTGGTATCTAACAGGCATCTGTGGGGTTGGTATTGTGAGTGATCTATTAAGTATGTGTTTTTTGGTCTTCAGCTGTCCAGGCTCCCCTTAAACTCAAAGCTCCTAGAGGTGCTCCTACCCCAATCAACCGTAACCAGGCCAACCAGCCTCGCAGTGCAACAGCTCTGCTTGGCAAGAGACCCTTTGATAGTGTAAGCATTCACTTTCTTCACATCTCTTTCTCTCTCTTATGCTGTTTGTCCTACACAATACTGCCTGTCTGAGCCTTTGACCATGCTAACTGTGTTTCCTGCAGGGAGGAGGACACTCGTTCTCCACCAACGGGAGGCCCTTTATGAGCGGCATGAGAACAACCGCTCAGTCTGTCATAAAGCGCCAGAGAATCAGTCAAGCAAATGCCCCAAATCCTGTAGTCTTTGTGGCTACTAAAGAAACTAGGTGTGTTAAAGGAGAACCATCTTGGGCAGCTATGTCAATTTCAACTGGCTGCTCATGTAGAAGATTAACGTGTGTGTGTTTTCAGGGCCCTGAGGAAACACCTTTCTCAGGCTGAGATGAGACGAGCAGCTAGGAAACCCAACATCCCTGTCAGAGTGAAAATTCCTCTTCCACCACGGCCAATTCCTGTCCCCGTTCTGCCCTCAAGCACCAGCGAGCCAATTGTGCTGGAGGACTAATGACATTTCTTTTAGGCTGCATCACCTCACATTTCCATCTTTATGCCCTCCTTTCTTTTTTCCCTTGTTTACCCCCCCCCCCCTAAAAAAAAATGTGCGCTGTCTTCCCCTCCTGTTTATTATTTCTTTATTTTACTATTAGGATTGGGATTACTTGCCTATCCATATCCTTTTTCTATTATCATTTCTTGTTCACTTTTCCATGCGGTCATTCAACTTTTGAGCTTTATAAAGAAACGTATGTGCACAGATAAGCTGATGCCCCACACAATCACCCAGCAGCACACATCAAGTGTTCATCATGAACTTTGTAGTGTTTTAATCCTGTTGTATAGTTTATCCCCACCCCCTCCTCTCCTTCCTTTTTTTTTTTTTAAATGCCGAATATTTTTAACTGTGTAATTTAAATCTGATAATGCTCAACATGAAATGATGGTGATAAAGCACACTTTATTTTTGTCCTTCAGGTCTATCTTTATTTGTGTAAATATTAACATTTTTCAGGAGTGATTATCTTTAATGCTGGTGTGGTAATGGGGTGGGGTGGGAGGAAGGGGAGGGGTCTGGCATGTCTCTTCTTTGTTCTTTCTCTTTGTTTAAACAAATTCAGTATGTAAGTGCGCCTTTTCTTCACACTATAGTCAATCTAATGGTCGGAACCCTGTAGCGTTTTCTTTTAGTGGCTTTGTTCTATTTACCCCAATCTGAAGTGTCCCAAATGACTAATCCAACCTAGCTCAACTAGACCACAGGGCGCAGGACGGGCGTCGGGGTCAGCTCGACTCCATGTGACCTGGATCGGTGGATTGAAGTCCAGACAGCTTTTATCCGTGGGCCCCGTTCTTCTCTGTTTCATGGTTTCTTGTTGAAGATGTGATTTCTCATTTTTCCGTAATAAGAAAGAATTACACACAACACATTTGATGTGCGATGACTCAAACGGTGACCGAATACAAATGGCCCTTTATCAACGTATGTAGTGTAGATCAAGGTAAAAGGTGTTGGAATGAAGTGGGGGGTGGGGGGGCGGCGGCTGGGAGCTGGGTGGGCTGAGCTTGGTCAGAGAAATCCTGTGGCAGCTTCTGGTTCTTCAGGGGGCACCTTTTTTGTTTGTTTGTTTTTGTTTTTTTTTTCCCCGCCCATGAAAGTTTTTCTTACCAGTAAATGGTTGGTCTAATAATCAGTTCAGCCTCTGCCTCATCTTTGGTCTTTTATTTCTTGTCCTTTGTATCTGTGAATTCATAAACAAAGCCATAGAGATTTTAAGTTTTCAGTTATGTGTTTGTGCCAAGAGGGTCAGAACATAATGTAATCCAGTGTGTGATTTACACAGTGGCCCTGCCTGTAAGGTGATGTAGTGGCTAGATAATGTAGTTAGAAAGGTGAGGGAGAAAGGACACTTTTTTTTGCCTATGATGTAAGATTGGGTTCTTAGTAATGGCTCTAATAGGATGTAGACTGCTTTGATATTGAATCATGTCCTCATTTATGGTTTCCTTTGTACTTCTCAGTGAATGAATGAATGAATGACTTGCTCATTCCTTGGGTGATTTTCAACCACTGAATGAGTGCTACACAATTATTCCCTTGTACATTGTTTCCCCCAGTCATTGTTGGGGTTTTTGTAAGGTTTCTTACATTGAGCGTGCACTGCACACTAAAATAAATAAAAAAAATAAAATAAAATAATGAATAAATAAACGTTGACCTGTCCACCGAAATGAGTCGCCAGTTTTATATACAAGAAACTGGCTGTGTCCCAAGTCACATACTATTGCTCTGAAGAAAGTGCAAAGGGTTCAGGAGTATGACAGTATGTGATTTGGGACGAGGCCCGAGTTAATGCGCGTTCTGCCCTAGAAGGGTGATTTGAATAGGAGCTGGGTGGCAAAGTAGCCTAGATCAGCTATTTGAGATGACTTGAAATGTGTAAAGGGCTCCCTGTTTTTTGCTTTGATTTGTTTTTTCGCCTTTTTTGGTCAGTCTATGTTTTATTCATGTCTTTATCCTTTACTGCATCTTGACGAAAATAATAATGATAATGTTTTTCTTTGTGGTCATGCCACACCCTATTATAATGTTATGCTTTTGTGGTGGTAATATCCATAATTCAGCACTGAGCCTAGAGTTAAATAATAAAGTTTTAAATGTAGGACGGTTTAAAGGGACAGTTTAAGCATCATCTATTTATATCATGCTTTTTGTTTTTAAGTATTTTATTAGGGTTACATTTATGTTAAAGACCATATGAGCTGTGGGATTTCTTTCTCCTCTCTGTCTGTTATTTTTCTTTACAGCTTTGGGTGTTTGTTGGTTTGGTGTGTAACGGCTAAACAGGCTACACTTTTACACACTAAACTGTAGTGTTTCTTGTCCTGCTTTTCTACTTTTACTATGTAGCTTAACTAGAAATGTGCTTCCAGTGCACTCAGACAGCCTTTCAGGCACAGAGTTTGGTTTTAAAAGTACAGTACACTACATCCCCAAGTCCAGGAGTTAGAATACATATACAGTAAACCGTACAAAGAGAAGAAGAATACCTTTTTTCCTGGTTTATATAATAAAACATATCAGCACTCTGTAGAATTAGACCAGAGCTAATATTTATGCTCGAATACGACTGCTAAAAAAATGAATTTAATTTTTTTTTCTCTTAACAAGCCGGGTGTTTATCAGCACTTCATACCTGAACTGACACACCTTTCTTCTCCGTTTTTCATTCAATTAACAAATAAGGATTTGAGGCGGGGATTTACACAGGATAGGCCCTTCTGTGTGTGAGTGTGTGTTTTCAGTGCTTGCTGTTTGAAGTCGACAAGGAAAATGTTTATTGCGGGTGTGAACGACTATCCTTCAAACCCCGCGAGGAGGAAACAACATGACGCTAACAGCACCTGAAACTCATTAGGACAGATTAAATTGCCGGCCAGCTTCGCGTTCTGATTGGTCCGTCCGTTCGAACGCTCAGGTGACGTTTCCGGAGTCTCAGCTGATGCCAATTTAAAGGGAAGGCGGGAACTCAGGGAGGCGCTATAATAACCATAGGAGGGCGAACTCGGGGTGCGCGCACTGGTTTGGCTTTCCATTTTTCTCATGCCATAATCGGGGGCTGTCATCAAGAAGGTGCCCTTTTTAACCAGAAACAAAAGCATTCTGTGGAGGCCCTGCTGCGTTTCCAACGTGCAGTAACAATGTTTGAGGTAGGTGTTTGTCTTGTCTTGTTTTGTTTTTTCTACTACGTTCTAAATTCCTGTAAACTGATGTTAACGCTGGGTTTAGGTGCTGAGGGTTTGTAATTCTTCTCACTCCTCCTGTTCATGGACTTAAAATCTGAGGATAATGAAAAGATAGACTTGGTTCCTGGTTAAACTGTTTAAACCCATTGAGGTTCTGTTGGGATAATCCTATTTTTGGGAACCCTGCCTTGGGGCAATAAAGATGGTGTACTGGGGGTGGCTGTACTAGCTGTAGGGGGGTGCTCTATGCCCCCCCGTACCCCTGTTCTTCCGGTGTCTTGTAATGTCTTACCCAATCTCTAGGTCTCCTGAATTAAGGGTTTTTAAGTGTGTTTTTTCCTCCTCTTCCATAGACTAGTCAAGATGACCGGCTGCTGTTTCCCTCTGAGGCTAGCGATGATGCCTTTTTCCCAGTAGAGAGCTTGGACAGTGGAGGCCAGTCCCTGGCTGAGGCCTTGCTTCCACTGGTGGAGTCCCCCTCTCCTCCTCTGAACTCCTGGCTGTGCTCCACTCGCTACAAGACCGAGCTGTGCAGCCGCTATGCTGAGAGTGGGAACTGCAAGTATGCTGAGCGTTGCCAGTTTGCTCATGGTCTGCATGACCTCCACATGCCCTCCCGCCATCCCAAGTACAAGACCGAGCTCTGCCGCTCCTTCCACACATCAGGTTACTGCTTGTACGGCAGCCGCTGTCTCTTTGTGCACAGCTTGAAGGAGCAGAGGCCTGTTCGGCTCAGGCGACGCAACGTACTCTGCCGCACATTCCGCGCCTTTGGCGTCTGCCCCTTTGGTACCCGCTGCCACTTCCTGCATGTTGAGCGTGGTTCAGGGTCGGATTCTGCTGACGAGAAGACCCGGCAGCCCCCTGTTCGTTCCAGTGACTGGAAACCCCGTGGTGCTCTCTGCCGTACCTTCAGTGCCTTTGGCTTTTGCCTGTATGGCACCCGTTGCCGCTTCCAGCATGGCCTCCCCAAGATGGTCAAGGGCCTCAATTTGAAGCCGGCACCCTGGTCACCACAGGTGCTCGAAAGGGCGCTCTCGCCTGCTTCAGATATGCACACTTCCTCTCCAACCTCTTCCTCAGCCTCTTTATCTCCTCCATCCTTGCCAGCCTCCCCTGCGTTCCCTGATGACTCTCGTCCAGTCACACCATCATCTGCAGAAGTGATGGCCAACAATGCTTTCACCTTCAGCAGCCAGCACCTGAATGACCTGCTGCTGCCCCTGGCCTTCAGACTCCAACAGTTGGAACAAGCATCTAATTTAAACACTGGCATCCTGGACCAACCTCTGCTGCCTTAATGTTTAACCACGTTATCCTTGTGTAAATAATTCTTAACTTTTTAATTGACTTACCTTTTTTTAATATTTTTTTTTTTTAAACTTTTTGTTGCATTTAGTTTGAGATCTTGCAGTCTCAAATGTGTTTGGGTGCTGGGTGGTTCTTTTATTCCTACTTTGCTTGTCAAGTTTGTCCCAATTTGTGGCAAGTCTAATATATAATGCATTAGACTATATAGTAAAGTTTGTATTTTAACCCGTTGTATGTATATAGGGAGCATCTAGGACAAATGTGAAATGTCCTTTTATTTAAATTAAAATGCATAACTTGAAGTACTCTTTGTAAAAATGATCTCTTTAGGATTGGCACAGCTTGCATCCTTTTGATCTTAATAAAGCCACTAACCCTTTTATGAGTGTTCAGTGACACCTGTGCTCCTGGTCCTCTTTGATATTTCCTTCTCAATGATCCTGGACTACTGGTTTTGCACAGCATTTCTGTAGCTTATTTATTGACCTGGTCTACACACTACACGGCAAACTCCCAAAGCCCTAGCACACCCCATAAACTCATGGGTTGCTGACTAGTTCAGCAGAGAGCGCGCGCGGTTAGGGACCTGCGATTTTCCCTATACGTAGCGGATTTGCGCATGCGCAGTCGTTCAGCCAATGAACGCTTACCTAGACCGGAACTTTTATTTTGAAGTGATTAAACATGGCGGCCAGGAAGACCACAAGACGGGTTCTTTGAAAGCAAAAATATACAAATTCACTCAGCAAATGGACACCACGGCAGTTGGTATGTTTTAACCCCTAACCCTGGATTAATAATACGGGTGAAAAAGCTTCCAGGTTAATTAATTTAGCTACCTAAAAGCAGCAATTTCTCCCGTTGTGCTAGTAATTATTCGATTTGAAAACTTTTTATTTATTTTTGGCAGATTTTATAAACTTTCGTCAGTTTCTGTACTAATCAGGTTTGTTTGCTGTTTATTTTTCATGCAGAAATCCGGCGCGGCTCGTTAGCTAGCTAACCCAGCCCCTGCTCTCATGTGATGCTCCACATTAGCATCTTTTCTTAACGCTGAAGGGCTGGACGTGTTTACATTTGGACGTTTCTCTCCGGGAAGATGAGTGAGAGCAGAGAGGAGCGGCGTTTCGCTGAAGTGTCCCGAGACTCCATCAAAGTGATGGCCGAGAGCGCCGGGGTGGAGCTGGGTGACGAGTTAGCCTCTATGCTAGCCGAGGACGTGTGTTACCGCCTCAGAGAGGCTGCACAGGTAAACAAACCGTCCTAAAGAGCCTCCCTGTACACCGAGCTCATACACACAAACATGATATTCTGGAAACTGGGGTGGAAAAAACCCCAAGTAACTTTATATGAATTTCACACATTGTTACTTCAGAACAGCTCCCAGTTTATGAGACACGCCAAGAGAAGGAAACTGACTGTAGAGGACTTTAACAGAGGACTGCGCTGGAGCAATACTGAGGTAAACCTACACCACGCACGTACCTGTGATAACAGGGCACTTAAAGGCCGTTTGAGTCATGGAAAGACTAAAGAAAGGGTGGAAAACATCTGACAGGTGGCAAAAAAGTGCATAGAGGAAGTCATGAGAGATGGAAGCCAGTGGATATGTGGGCTGATTTGGTGGAAAAGTTGTACAAATCAAACCCACTCCAATCCATATCTTCGATCTGTTGCGATCTTTATTTAGTCTAGTGCCAAAACAGGCATGTTGGAAACTCAGGGGAGGCCTGGTGTTACCAAACTTTCGATATCATTATCGGGATGCCCATGTCTCCAAATTGTGCCACTGGATGTTTCTTGGTGTGAATTGGAACTTTCTTCTTGCAACGCATCCTTAGTTTACTCATCTTTCCTATCAAACTTTCACATTACCGTGGTGCCTTGACTTACGAGTTTAATTCGTTACGTGACGGAGCTCGTAACTCAAATTACTCATATGTCAAATCAGTTTTCTCCATTGAAATGAATTGATATGCCAGTAATCCGTTCCAGCCCCCCCAAAAAAACACAGCAATTTTTTTTGTTGCATGTTTTTAAAGAAGAGAATTGTACTTATAAATAACTAATATTGTATAAAACACAATACGATAGAATGTACTGCAATAAACTGGTTTTATTAAGTATAATGTACAGCATTTACCTTGGAGATGAGACGACTTGAAGATGCTGACGGAGGTGGGGGAGAAAGGCCAAACTGAATAACAATCTTATTCGCTGATTTTTGCACTTTTCGCCATGCTTTCCTCACATGCAGGGGTTTTTGATAAAAATCTGTCCAATGAGGTCTGTTTCATCCTTCCTTTCAGAATGTTTCTGAAATGAGTTAGGCAAGTGTCATTAAATAGCGCCGTCGCAGTTGTAACTGTATTGCAGCTGTGCACCTAATGTACTATATTGACTTTATAATCTCAGCCTTGATAAAATCTCTCCTCCCTTTTTAGGTTGTTTGTGGTTATGGTGCCCAAGATGCCATGCCATTCCGGCCGCTGAAAGAGGGTGAGCTGTTTTTCGTCGAGGATCGGGAGGTGAACCTGGTCGAGTTGGCTCTAGCCACCAACATTCCCAAGGGCTGCGCTGAGACGACAGTGCGAGGTTCAAGACTTTGTCCATATTCAGTCTGAAAATTGTTCAGGATATTTAGATCTGTGCTAACGTTTATGTCTTTTTGATAGTGCATGTGTCTTATCTCGATGGAAAAGGAAATCTGGAATCTCAAGGCGCAGGTGATATGCATTTTTCTTCCTTCCTTCCTTCCTTCTTTTCTTTTCTTTCCTTTCCTTTCCTTTCTTTTCTTTTCTTTTCTTTTCTTTTTTTGAAGAGTGCAATCTTAAGATAAAAAATACCGAGTGCTTTACTGTGATTAGTAACTGACTGGGCTTTTCTTTTCAGTCCCCAGTGCTGTGCAGTCTCTGTCAGATGACCTACTCAAGTATTACCAGCAGATCACTAGAGCCATATTAGGCGAGGATCCACATCTTATGAAGGTATGAACTGTTGTTAGAGTGAATACTGATCAGAATAAATGCAGTGCTCTAATTTAAAAACATCAGCTAATCGCGCTCTTTCAAATCCACCAGGTTGCTTTAATGGATCTTCAGTCCAACTCCAAGATTGCGGCTCTCCTGCCTTACTTTGTTTATGTCATCAGTGGGGTATGTGACTTTCTAAATTGTATTTGGTATAAAGTGTAAGAGATGAGGGGTATCTATTTAGGATAGAAATCTGGACACTGATATTTTAAGTGAATTAACTAACTCTGTTAACATTTTTAACATGCACTCATTGACCAGTTTATTCGGGATTGCCGTTCATTTGTTCGTTCATGCAAATATCTAATCAGAGCATCAGCTCAGTCCACAAATGCATGTAAATATGAGTCAAGAGCATTAGTTGAATATTAAGATCAGTTGCGACATCAGTGACTTTGACAGTGGAATAGTTTTTAGTGCCAGACAGGCTAGTTTGAGTATTTCACAAATTGCTGATCATCTGGGATTTTCACAGATTACTGTCTAATCTTTATACTAGAGAACGTTATGGGGAAAAAGCACAAAAGCTACAAAAAAACCCTACCCCAAAATCTAGTAATTAGTAGTTCTGTAATTGGACACACCTTGTTAATAAGAGAGGTTAATGAGAGAAAATGGAAAGACTTGTTCAGACTGACAGGAAGGGTGCGCTAACTCGTACAATCCCTCTATACAACAGTTATGAACAGAAGAGCGTCTCTAAATACAGTGTTATCTGGTTTTAGATTTTAAATGTTCCTAATAATTTGATCGCTGGCTGTATATTCATACATGTTGAGTGTATAATGTTATTCTTGCCTTTGTGGTTGGTCATCCAACTATAATTGCTAGTCAAACGTCTCTACTGTTGTCTCTTACTTGGTGAAGCACAAGCATGACTAAAGAGAGTCTAGGGTTTGTCTGGGTTATAGTTTTTTGGTTTTTGGTTTTTTAAATCACTCAAGCATCACGTTCTCCCTTTAGGTGAAGTCTGTAAGTCATGATTTGGATCAGCTGAACCGGCTGTTGCACATGGTGAAGAGTCTGGTTCAGAACCCATACCTGTATCTTGGCTCCTATGTACGAAGTCTGGTCTCCAGCGTCATGTATTGCATCCTGGAGCCTCTTGCCGCCTCGATTAATCCACTCAACGACCACTGGACCCTGAGGGACTACGCTGCTCTGCTTCTCAGCCACATCTTTTGGTATATCACAGACTACAACCACATCCACATTATGCATTTAGGCCGACAGACAAGGGTCGCGATTTCTGCCGACGCTTTGCCAACCCCTAATCTCGAACCGTTCTCAGTGTTATTACCACGAGCCGATCCCAGCACCAGAATCCTGCTGGTCTGGAACCAAAATCGGACGAGGCCGAACGCTTGGTGGTGGTGTCGTTTTGTTGCCATGACAGCCAATTGAGCAATTCTAGGTATGCTGTGAATAGTAGCATGAGTTTCTAAAAGTTATTGTTGAGAAAATAAGCAACATTACCATCATAACACGCTATCAAAGCTTTTAAGAGCTTTAAAAAAATTCCTGCAGACCGATTAGGAGTGGCATTGCTAATGCTAATAAATCTTACTCTGAACTGGTACCTACTCAGCAGAAGTACACCTGAGACGATATACACCATTTAGTATGATCATACTGCAGCAGTGCTAAATTCTCGATTCTGAATGTGTTGATTAAGTTTGTACAGCAGTGTAGTTTGGGATAGAAGCCACATCCTAGGTTTATATTAGTGCACTTGCTCTGATATACTAAGCGACACAGGGACTTGTGTGGTACAGGGACGCACCAATGAACAAAATAAAACTTGTAATTGTTGACATGCTGATGTTTTCCGGGAGGTGATGTTTATTTAGCATTTTTGCTAGGCGTCACCAGTTTTAGTGAATTATCAGAGTCAGAAGTAAAGCTCTGCGTTTCCTACTATGGGTAAGGTTTCATGGTGGGTGCTTTGCATTTTCTCTGTAACATGACCAAGTGGATTTTCGTGTCGTAACTTGGAGAAAAAAAAAAAAAAGAGGTCAGTGAGGGAGCAAGTATTTATAGGTGCTCCAACACAAGTGACAAGCTTGTGCCTCACGTCCGGCCGCATTACACCATAACGTGTTGTCGAAGGCAAAGGAGGAACATGCCTGTTTGTAAAACGGTTCTGCTCTTAAAACTGTGTAATGAATTATCCTGCCATTGAATATCGAGTCCATCTTTTTGTAAAGTAAAACATGAAATAAAATAATATTATAAGTGAGCAAAGCATTTTGGAAGTGCACAAATAATCATGACCACAATGAGTTACGAAGACATATGTGTATGAATGCATTTTATCGTCTTGTCACATATGGTAATTATCTGTCTGCTTTGATTGTGAAGCCTGTGTGTGTGTGTGTGTGTTTGCGATAGGACTCATGGAGATCTGGTGAGTGGACTGTACCGTCAGATTCTGTTGTCACTGCAGAAGGTCCTGTCAGACCCAGTGCGTCCTCTCTGCTCTCACTACGGAGCTGTGGTCGGCTTGCACGCTCTCGGCTGGAAGGTAACCGGCAGACACGTGAAGACAGGCGTGTGTAATGATAAGAGGGGAGCACATATGAGTGTGTTTGTGTCTGTTCCAGGCTGTAGAGCGTGTGTTGTATCCCCACCTGCCTGCCTACTGGGCGAATCTGCAAGCCGTGCTGGACGATTACTCCGTCTCTAACGCGCAAGTAAAAGCAGACGGGCACAAAGTCTATGGAGCCATTCTTGTAAGTTTATCGTGTCGTTTTCATTCAACTTTGAATTCAGTTTCAGATGCGTGGAATGGAAGTTTGTCGCAGAATCTCTGTACAGTGGTACCTCAGTGCTCGAACTTAATCCGTTCCGAGTGCGTGTTCTAATCCTACAAGGTTCAAGTTCTGATCGGAATTTTCTCATAGAAAATAATGGAAAACCAACTAATTGGTTCCCGCCCCCAAAAAATTACACCGAAATATGTTTTTTTTGTTTGTTTGTTTGTTTGTTTTTTGTTTTTAAGCATTTAAACACAAAATGAGCAAGATAAAACAATAAGAGCACATACTAAACACATCTAAGCACATTTATCAAAACAGTCATTTGTAAAGTAAGAAAATGAACGTATCATTCCAGGCGCGGGTGAAATATGTTTTTTCTTCCGGTTCTTCTCACTTGTTATTAAGTTTATGATTAAAGTCTGGTGAAAGTCTAAACATCTGACTCCAGCCTGGACTGTGTCCCCTCACCGCTCTCTCAGGGTAAAGTTAAAAAAAAAACCCATGACACCGTTTTCATAAACCCAGACACAGCACTACCACCTTGAGTCATACTATGCCATGTGTTCCATTGTTTATTTTTATTATTACTCTGTATTCGTAACTTTTTGGTGTGCAATGACTATCAAAATGATATAAAGTACAGTGTATTACCTGATATTATCAATAAAAAAGCACCATCACCAACAAACGATGATATCACAGCGAATGTGAGACTGAAATGTTACCCTTTGTTTCCGCTGAGAGATAGCTGCGTGCCGTGTGACTCATTTCCCCACGTGTAGTTATCTTTGTTGTCCTACCTGACTTCAATCGCTAGGGGGAGACAATGAGCTGGAAAGTTAACGGAGATGCCATCAACACGTTAGTGTGACTCACCATGGAGCCGAGCTGTGTGCTTAACTTAGGTACGTGCGTATTTATGCTAATCACGGTGGCTAAT
>JAQLOM010000001.1:14010841-14024693 GCA_030068315.1 Chrysichthys thysi
ATACTTTTCCTCAGTCCTGTAATGCTGCATGCAAGCAATAATGAATGCAATAAACACACCAAGGTCTTTTACTTCACCACATGGAGAAACAGAAAGGTCATCCAGGAGTTACTATGTAATCAGACAGCTTCTTTCTAGTTGCATGTGAGCCTAATTCAAGTACTTCTGTCTTGTAAGAATTAAGTAGGAGGATGTTAATAGGCATCCAATGTCTAATGTCCTCTACAGATTCCTCAACTGTGTTAAGTTGGTGTCTCCCATCTGGCTTTGCTGAAAGATACACCTGTGTGTCATGAGCAAACATGTTGCAAAGAGGCAGCTTATATAAAAAAAAAAGCAGTGGGCCTAAAACAGAACCTTGCAGAATACCAAACTTCACCTTTGTATGTGGAAGGAAGTCTTCATTTAAATCTACAAACTGATAATGATCAGTCAAGATCTGAGTCAGGAAAGGGCAGTTCTGTTCTCTCAAGAAAAACGGAAATCTGCTTGTTCAAAACCTTGCAGCCCAAGTCAACTATGTGTGAGTGTGAGAGAAGAAAACTATAACCAACAGCTTGAACAGGAAATCTGCTTGTTGATAGCCCCGAGGCGAATTCTGCTTGTTATCCAGTCGGGAGAGTTGGATGTTGAACCTATTAATAATAAAAAAAAATAAAATAAAAATAAAATAAACTCTCTCTTACAGGAAATCTGTTTGTGTTAGACGCATGTTTAAAAATATTGCCCTTTATACTGATGTGAGTCTTGTGATATAGTTACGACATAATGTTAGTATAAATCACATTGCTTTTAAACATGCATAAATGAAAAGTGCTTTTAGTAAGGAGAACTGGGTGCCGCGTCAGCTTAAAGTGCATTGTATTGACAAACATACAACACTATCCATCCATCCAACCCATCTGTCCATTATCTGAACTTGTTCATGCAGACATGTAAATACAGAGCAGGCATGACCACATACTTGCAGCACGCACAGCAGGCATGAACTCATACTTGTAGCATGTTTATGAAAGATATAAATAATCTCCATGACCCCCAACCGGAAGAAAGGAAGGAAAATGAATTTTTAAAAAGTCTTAGTCATTCTAGTCATGGTTATTAGCCAAGGGGTAATTAATGCTTGTGATATGAAATGGTACAGAGCTACTGTTGCTGAAGGTGTATACACATAACAAAAACACATAGAAAGCCATTTGGGGTGTCCAATTCTGGTCTTGTAGGAATCTAAAATAGTCTTATATTTCATTGTTAAAACATACCCTCTAACCATATAAAATTGAACCACTTGTTGAATCAATTCTGTTGAGATGGGCAAAAACTTTTATTGTTCTTGGTGGGATTATTGGGGGGGGGGACCAATAACAACATGGCTATGATGTGGATGGCTATGAATGTATTTTTTTCTTCTTTCAACTGTTTTTTTTTTTTTACACAGCTTGTGGTTGGGGCAGCTACAAAGCAGGTAATGATAGTGAAGAATGTCAGCTTTGTCCCCCCAATAGCAGAACATCTTCGGAAGGTGCTTCAAATTGTGATTGTGAAGAGGGATACGACCGACTACCGAATGACCCACAGCAACTAGGCTGTACAAGTGTGTAACCTATTTTTAATTTATTAATAATAATAACCTTTGTTCTTGTTTTTAACTTCTTTAGCACTTACATCACAGTATGTTTTAAAAATACATATACAATCTTTTCAATTCATTCGCATTTATAGCTGCACATAGACATAGCTATAAACACACGTCTAAGAAAATCTTACTCATGATTTTATTTTCAGGATCTCCATCAGCACCTCTCAACTTAACGATCCGTCACTTGAGTAACACGGCCCTGATTCTGAACTGGGCCACGCCTGCAGACCTGGGTGGAAGAGAAGAAGTGATGTATGATGTAAAATGCAGACAAAAAGCAGGACAATCTCATACTCTATGGGTTGCATGTGACAGTACGACGTTGATAACTCCACAGTCCACCGGACTGACTGAAACAGTGGCCAACATTACCGGATTACACCCACATGTGAGCTACCAGGTTTTGGTCAGAGCGTACAACAGAATATCTCAGAAACTGGGCACATCAGAGTCTACACAGTCCATTACTGTATGTAAGTAAGGATTCACATTAAAACACTTGATAAATGATTCATTTCTAAGTTCAGATGATGGCAAAATAACCATATATATATAAATTTTGGGGGGAGAAAAAGGCATGATGTGCAGCTTTAAGGGTTCTTTGATTCGTCCTTTTAATGGAATCCTTAAATGCTGTATGTAGAACAATACAAAGATCTGAAATTCGCTCTGTGTGCCTGACAGTGAAGTCTCCAGTAGTAGTCACCGCTGTTCCCCTACCAACATCTGCTGCTCAGGAAAAGCTGAAAGCTCCAGTGATTGCCGGTGTGCTGTGTGGAATACTGCTAATCCTAGCTCTGATATCAGCTGCCTTTTGCTTCATACGCAGAGGTTATGGTAAACTCGGGTAAAGACTTTATTTTGGCAAAATTTTAATTCATAAAATAATAAAGAATTATTTATAATGTAATATTATAATAATTTACATAAATACTTGAATAAATCCACCATTATCATCATTACTTAGTACTTCACCATTCTGCTTAGTAATTTACTGATTTGTAATCTGTACTGGGTTTAGGGAAGATCATGAAAGGGAGGAGATACTTTTACAGAATGTTGGTGTGGCATACAGACGCCGTGAAGAACCGCAAACTACGCCTCCCCAAGAAACTACCAGTAAGACTTAATTAGAATCCATCTTATTAAAAGATGCGGAAAATCATTGTGGTGGAAGCGGTACATGACACGGTTTTAGCCCATTAAATTGTTTACAGTTCATATCATCAGTGTCCATTTGATTGTACACTGAAGTGTAATTAAGAATGCTAATGTACGGTTCACCTCAGCGCTGTCTCTGCCACTGGCTTTCTTTAGGTTCTGTTCAGACTTTGGACATGAATGAAAGACTGCTGTCTGGTATTAGAGACGTGTTGGTAGACCGCAGCCGAGTCACGCTGGGCAAACAGCTTGGGAAAGGTACACATAAAAAAATACATGCTGGCCAACTACTGCTGAAAGAAGTAATCCATTCCTCATACTGAATGGTGTAGTCCAGTAGACCATTAAATTTAATTGCTTTATGATTATGCATAGCTTATAAAAGCTCAAGTCATATTAGCACTTGTTTACTTCGTGTCTTTGATCAAGTAGGTAGCTCAATAGATTTGGCATTTCACCTCTTTTAGGAGAATTCGGGGCAGTCTATGAGGGAGTATTCATATCAGACGACAGTGAGCCCATCCAAGTGGCAGTGAAGACCCTGAGAGGTGAGTATATGATCAGAACAGCTTCTAATTCATGCTTAAAATAATAATAATAATAATAATAATAATAATAATAATAATAATAATAATAATAATAATAATAATAATAATAATAATCATCATCATCATCATCATCATCATCATCACTGAGACATGATCAATGATTTATTATTATTGTTTATTAATTAACCCATTAACTGCCAAATCCCCCCCAGAAAATTTTCATGTATTTCTATTCATTTACATCCAAATAGTAACAAAAACACCTACTTTCAAGAAATATGACTGTTAATATTTCTGGAATTTCAATTTGTAGTCAAAGTCCCAAATGGGGATCATGGCACAAGCCATCTATTTTTTATGCCATTCATTATATGATCCCCAAATGGGGACCACGGCAGCTAATGGGTTGATACAGTTTTTTTAATCAACCCTCTGTTTCGTCAAGAAGTAATATAAAAATTATTAAATGAAAGGCATCAATTAAAAATATAACTTTGAGATTCTAACCTTGAGCTTTTGACATCACTGTGCTGAGCTCATATTTATTAATGAAATACACTATAACTAACCAGCTCTTATTATGGGTGCCTCTAATCCAGCTGATCTAGTTCCCTCTCATATCCTAGATAACCATCTATGAGGCTGTGTCATATTACAAGACTTAATAAGGCCTTTTTTATCTTAATGCAAAGTCCATGTGCATCTTACTATACACTATACAGCCAAATGTTTGTGGACACGTGCCTGTCACACACATACGTGGTTCTACCCCAAACCTTTGCACACAAAGTTGGGAGCACACAATTGTATAGAATATCTTTGTATGATGTAGCATTAAGGTTTCCCCTTTACTGGAACTAAGAGGGCCAAAGCTGTTCCAGCACGACAATGCCCCTGTACACAAAGAGAGCTTCATAAAGACACGGTTTACCAAGGTTTGAGTGGAAGATCTCCCGTGTCCTGCACAGAGCC
This sequence comes from Chrysichthys thysi, assembly GCA_030068315.1. NCBI lineage: Eukaryota > Metazoa > Chordata > Actinopteri > Siluriformes > Claroteidae > Chrysichthys > Chrysichthys thysi. The sequence continues at coordinate 14,015,162 of JAQLOM010000001.1, forward strand.
CTGACCTCAACCCCACTGAAGAGTTTTGTGATGAACTGGAGTGTTAACTATGTGACAGGCATCCTCGTCTGATATCACTAATGCTCTTGTGGCTAAAGGAGCACAAATCTCCACAGCCGAATACCAAAGTGTAGTGAAACGTCTTCCCATAAGAGTGGAAGTTGTTAGAACAGGGGACTAAATCAGGAGTGAGATGTTTAAAAAACAGATATGGGTGTGATGATCAGGTGTCCACATACTTTTGGTCACGCAGTGTGTATACATCATAAAATACACTGAAACTATACATAGACTGTTAAGCTTGCTCACATGTAAAATGTTGCTTTTATTATAGCCTGCTTTGTATTAGATAACATTGAAATGTTTCGAATATGTTCTCTCTAATTCTTGTTACAGTTGGAATTTACAGCCAGGATGATCTGCAGGCTTTTCTAAAAGAAGCTGAACTCATGAAGCACTTTGACCATGATAACATAGTGAAACTTCTAGGTAAATTACAACTTCTCTAAAAGGCAATTTCCTGAGAAGTAAAGTTTTGTCGTCATCTCGGTGAAGTTATTTTTTACTATGGATAATATGTTTAAAGTCAGTGTTGTGTATAGTCTCTACTGCGTATAGTCCTGTTAATAATCATCTCAAAGTTTCTGGATGTGCTCATGAAAAAAAAAACCCCAACGACACTCTATTTCGAATCAACTGAATCGAACATGATCAGTTATCAGTTATTATGCTGCTCTGATCACAGCTCTGTGTGTGTGAACTAGGGCTTTAATCTCGCCTCACCCAACCCAAAATTTGATGGTTTTCATTACCTTGCAACAATCAGCTTTAGCCTTAAAACTTTACACAACTTATCCATGCTTTGTGGATTAGTTACCATAATATTTAGTTTCAGTTTCAAGGCAAATGGCAAAACACATATTTTGCCATGATAAAGCTGTTGCGCAGACAACAAATTGTGAAAGCGTTCTTTGGTCATACAGTGAATTATATATGGCCTTAGAACACATATTGTGAAACCAGTACCCTTGTGACCAAGATAGCCGAGGACAAAGATTCAAGTTTTGGAAGAAAATTTTGGCATGTGAGCACCACTAGGACACAGAAAGGCAGAATACAAAAGCCACTTATGCACATCTCAACATTACTATACGTACTAATACTGCATCCTTTGCTCTAAAAGCAACCTTCTTTATTTGTGGCATGGATTTCACAAGATGTTTTATACATTCCTTCGACATTCTGGTCCATGCAGATATGATTGCATCACGCCATTCCTGCCAGATTTTCAGGTCCATTTTTTATAGTGTGAATCTCTCGGTCTGCCTCATCCCAAAACTCTGCTGTTGGATTTAGATACTTTTTGCTAAACCACAATTGTGTGAGTGGTTATCTCAGTTACTGTAGCCTTTCTGTCAGATCCATCCAGTCTGGCTGTCCTCTCTTGACCTTTCTCATTAACAAGGCATTCTGTTTACTGGATGTTTTGTCTTAATTGCCCCATTCAGACTAAACTCTCAAGACTGTTGTCTGTGAAAATCCTTGGAGACCAGCCGTTATAGAAACACCCAAACTAGCCTATCTGGTATCAACAATCATGCCATGGTCAAAATCACGGAAATGACATTTTCCTCCATTCTGATGTTTGATATGAACACTACATGAAGCTGCTGTCGTGTATCTGTGTGATTTCATACATTGCACTGCTGTCACATGATTGGCTGATTAGATAATTGCATGAATGTGTAGGTGTACAGGTCTTCCTAATAAAGCGCATGGTGAGTGTACAGTATGTGAACCTTTTACAAATTGCCTCGATTGAGCTGCTACTGCTTAACTTTGGTCCTCAACTTGGTCTCTACGGTGCCAAGTTGAAAAGGAAAAGTTGCTAAGGCAAGAAAAAATGCCAGAGGGAATTAGAGATTACAGCGAGAGCAACTGAGTGATGAAATACTTGCCGTCAAAATGTGTATTTATCTGCCATGTTTGTCCACCAGGTGTCACACTGGAGACAGTGCAGGACTCGTCCATCCCTGTTCCACTTGTCATCCTGCCCTTCTTGAAGCATGGAGACCTGAGACGATTTCTTTTAGCCACCCGTTATGGGGACATTCCTATGGTGAATACGAAGACGCATACACAGACAAGCAGACATTATCAAAGGATATTTTAGATCTCACAACTTGCAGTCTGATACATAAGCCAAATAAATAACAGATCACTGCATTCCTTGTGGTATTTGTATCCGACTATTTCATTTCAGTTTGTGCCTGATCAGAGCCTGCTACGCTTTATGATTGACATTGCCACAGGCATGGAGTATCTCAACTCCAAGGGCTTTTTGCATCGAGATTTGGCAGCACGCAACTGCATGTAAGCCCATGGTGACATTTCCGAACATTTCATATTACAGCAAACTAGTGCTATTTGAATCATGATCCTCTCCCACTCATCACCCACACATGCAGGTTGGGAGATGATCTCCGTGTACGTGTGGCTGACTTCGGCCTGTCCAAGCAGATCTGCAGCAGAAACTATTATAGACAGAAGGTTGCTATCCGAATGCCAGTCAAGTGGATGGCCATAGAGAGCCTTTCTGAATCCATGTACACCAGCAAGAGTGATGTGGTCAGTCCTGAATATTACTGTCAAGATACATTTTTGGGGGTGGTTTCCTTTGGAAAAGTTTGTTGACTCTTTCACGGTCTTTAACTGTCTGCAGTGGTCCTTTGGAGTTACCATGTGGGAGATTGTGTCCAGAGGAAGGACTCCATATCCAGGCATCGCCAACCATGAGCTTTTGGAAGTGCTGGAGCGTGGGCATCGCCTCAAACAGGGAGAATGTGATAGTAACCTGTGAGTGCTTTCTATATGTTTTCGTTCAGCAAGAGATGAATTTACTGAGCAGTCAGTAGGAAAACCAGATCCTACTCAAGAATGAATGCTGTAGTGCTGCAAACAGAGCAAGTTAAAAATAGATACAAAAAAAATAAAGGTGTAATTTGCATCTTCTGGAAATGTTTAATCATAAAAATAATAATCATAAATTTTCTGACAGCCCTGATCTCTCAGACCAAATCTTGAGTTTGGATAACTGCCTTCATAAACATCCTAGGAAATGAAATTTAAAATAGGAATGTTCATTTACATATATTGCATCTTAAGGGGCCATGTTCAGAGGTGAGGCATGTAAAATAAGACGTTAGAATACAGAAATTGTACACATCAGTATTTAGACCTCAAACATAACTACATAACTGTATGGCCAAATATGTTTGTGGGCACCTGACCATCATCTGCATATGTGGGCCTTTCCCAAACTTTTGCCACAAACTTGGGGGCAAAATTTTGATTGTCTAGAATGTGCCTTTGTATGCTGTACCATTACAATTTCCATTCACTGAAACAAAGGAGCTGTGTCCCGACCTGTTCCAGCATAACACTGCCCCTGAGCAAAAATCAAGGTCTATAAAGTCATGGTTTGCCAAGGTTGCACTGAAAGCACTCAAGAAGCACCAGGCTTTCATGTTTAACATCAGTGCCTGACATTACTAATGTCTTGTGGCTGAATGAGCACAAAACTCCAAGCAACACTGGAATAACAATGAGATATCAAGCAGGAACGTACATGTGTAACGGTCAGGTGTTCAAATACTTTTGGCCATATAATATATGAACCGTGTAGACCGTTGCGTAGCAGCTGTGGTCTTACATGTGTGGTCTTCAATTTCATTAAATATAAGACAGAAAAGATTCTTTACCTAAATCATTTACCTATTCAACAATATTAACAGAACATTAACCCTTGCACTCTGTTTAGGGGTCTGTTAGGACACAGAAACTAGTTCTGAGAGTCTCTAATGAGATTTGCAGCCCCAAAACTGGACCTTTCTTGCAGCCCCATGGTCACTAGTAGTTACAAAAGGTCTGGGGTAAATTACTAAATGTGAAAATTAATTCTAAAACTAGAAATAATGGGGTAATTTCAACCCCAAAGAGAAGAAAATACAAGAGCATACCAACAGAGTGTAAGGGTTAAATAGTAAGAGGAGGAGAGGAGGAGTTTTTCCCCCAATCTTCCTGAATTATCCCACAGGCTGGGAATATGGCATGAGGCACTGAGATCTATATATTTTAACTGAAAAAGAGCCTGTAAAATGTATGATAAAATAACTGTTGAGCATAGGCTTTTAAATTCAGTATCAACTGACGAATTCAAAAGCTCCAACAATCTCTAAATCTCCTTTTGTTTTCCTCATTTTCCTTCCTCTGTCTCCCTTTCAGATATGAGGTGATGCTTAGCTGCTGGCACAAAGAGCCCTCTCAGCGGCCTGGTTTTGCAGAGTTGGCTCAGAGACTCAAAGCTCTACTGTGTGAGCTTCCGCCCTTGGAGCTCAGTAAAGAGACCTACTACATCAACCAGGGCCTGGAGGCAGCCAACGCCACCCAGAGCAGTGCTGCAGAGTCTGACCCTGAAGGAGCCGAAGGAAACATTTACATGTCCTCGCCAAAACACAAAAGACACGGTGCTGGAGAGACAGACGAGTCGAAAGAAGACACAGAAGAAGGGTATCTGATCTGCAAAAGTGCCATGTAGATTGTAAAAAAAAAAAAAGCGCCGCAACATCTTGCTGTATTGTGCATAGTGTTATGTTTGTGTTAATGCATATCTGTTTATATTGTCTACACAACTGATGTATATTTTTTGAAATTTTCCTAGATTTTAAAAAAAAACAACAAAAGCACGACACAACAGTGCGACAAGCTAGTCTCCTGGGTTTTTTTTTAATTACATAACCAAGATCTTACTAAATAGCTTATACCACTTTCTAAAGTCCTGTGGGCATGCTATCTAATTAGTTCCTCCAGTATTTATAAATATGACAGTTATTAAGACCATAAAGCCAGATTAATATGTCTGTGATCAACAGTGATTACTGATTTTCATACAGCCAGACTTGAAAAGAAAATGTATTTTTCTTTTAACAGACAACACAGAAAGGCCCACAGAAACACTGAGCTAACGTCAAATCATCTAAACATCTGATGAAGAGCTCCTTTACCAATATTTAACTGTGCAAAAAGCTGTGCTTCACTTCAATCTATTACGACAATCTGATTAGAATTAACAAAGATAATCCAAGGCAATATTTGGTTGATATTATCTTTGGACAATATGTACGTCATAGCCCATTACAGCCTACCCTTGATACTGTACTCTCATGGATCCATGCTAGCAGCCACAATTCAACTGTTTATCAAACCTCTCCCTCCTTTCAGCCTTCACTTCTCTTACTTTTTTGCAGGTTCCTGCAGCGCTGTTGAAATGTATCCCAGAATGATTAACAATGACAGAATGGATCATAAAACACTTAAGCACTTAGTCAGCATCGACGCCAGCTTGTGAAACTCTACCTCCACATTTGCATTGTACAATCCTGCCATACCCTAGTGGGTATTATATACAATTTCTCACAAACAAATAGATTTTTATACATTACAACAGAAGCCTTCATCAAGTATACTGACACCTACTGTATATAATTAAACATACATAAATATTCAATTAGGGATTCTGTTGGTTTTCCATTTTCTTGGAATGACAGCTGGACCATGATTGGGAAAGTTCATTCATTTTTTCAGTAATCTTTAGCAATGACCTTACATTGTTTAGAAGGATGAAACTATAGAGCCTGGAGGAAATACATGCAAACGGGGAACATTTAAAACTGGACAGTACTATGCGCTCAGGATTGAACTGGGGACCTACAGCTGGAAGTTGGCAGCACTGCACCATCATGCTGCCCCCAGAAAGTTTCATTAAAAAAAGTCAATTGGCCATCAATGCATGCACTGTGTATCAGCGGTGCTGAAAAGCTTCTGAACCTTTTCAAATCATCTTTACTGCTGCAGAAATATGACCTACAACATCAGATTTTCACACAACTCCTCAAAGTAGATAAAGAGAACCCAATTAAACAAATGAGACAAAAATATTATACTTTATTTATACGTTTATTTATACAAATATTATATATTTATTTATTGTGGAAACTGAGCCAATATTGCAAATAGGTGAGTGCCAAAAATATGTGAACCTCTAGGATTAGCAGCTAATTTGAAGGTGAAAGTAGAGTCAGGTGTTTTCAATCAGTGGGATGCCAGTCAGGGGTTGAGTGGACGCCCTGTTTTATATAAAGAACATGGATCTGTCAAAGTCTGATTCTCCCGATGCATGTTTGCAAAAGTGTTCCATGGCACAAACAGAGGAGATTGCTCAGGGCCTCAGAAAAAGAGTTGATGCTCATCAGGATGGAAAAAGTTACTAAACAATCTCTAAACAGTTTGGACCTTACCCATCCATAGTGAGACAGATGAAGCTGAGACAGATGGAAGAAATTCTAGAAGAAATTATTGTTACCCTCTCCAGATTATTGGTACCCTTTCATTCAAAGAGCAAGGTGTGTAATAGTCTGCAACGTCACAAAGGGACCCGGTGTAACTTCTAAGCAATTAAAGGTCCCTCAGGAGAACACTGAACATCAATGGTGTGCATGACAGGGTCTCTGGCAGAAAGCCACTGCTCTCCAAAAAAAAACCCAACCCATTGACACCCATTTACAGTTTGCTAAAGATTATTTGGACAAGCCAGAATATTAGAAAAACATTTTTGGATGAATGAGACCAAAAACTTTTTGTTTTAAATGAGAAGTGTTATATTTGGAGAAAGGAAAGCACTTTGTTTGAGTGTAAGATCCTTGTCCCACTGTGAAACATGGAGGTGGTAGTATCAGGGTTAACGGAAGAATGTATTCTCAATTATACCAGCAAATTCTAAAGGAAAATGTCAGGACATCTCTCCATGAACTGAATTTCAAAAGAAAGTGGGTCATACTGAAAGAGAATGACCCCTAAGCACACAAGTCATTTTACCAAAGAATGGTTAAAAGAGAAGTAAATTAAAGGTCATGGTCCTGGCCTTAATCCAATAGAAATGTTATGTGAGTGGTCCATGTATGGAAACCCCCCAACATCCCAGGGTCGAAGCTGTTCTGTATGGAGGAATGGGCTAAAATTCCTCCGAGCTGAAGCGCGGAGCCGATCAACAGTTACTGCAAATGTTGAGTTGCAGTTATTGCTGCACAAGAGCATCTGATAGCAAAGGCTTTAATACTTTTGTCACTTACACAGATGTAATATTGGAGCATTTTCCTCAATAAATGAATGCCCAAGTATAATATATATGTCTCGTTTATAGAATTGAGTTCTCTTTATCTTAATATAAAACATTCTAAAGGGTTCACAAACTTTCAAGCACCATTGTACGTATCATCAGAGCATCCAGTTGCCAAAGTGATTAAAAATCATCTTCAAGCACCCCTTCCAGTTCAGCATCTTGCACAGGCTAGTATGGAGGGGCCTTAAGGGACTCCCACACCAGGCTCCAGGGAAAAGTAACTATAATAGACTATAATAAAATGTTGCAGTTGATTAATGACAAAATGTCATTCATGATCTTGTGGTGCCCTGGGATGGCAGCCCTGACAATAACTTCCCCCTTAAGGTTATACAAGAGGAGGTCCTTCATTCATGAGTATTCATGATTGCTTCATTGCAATATTTACTTTACACTGAGGGGCCAGGAGAAGGTAGAGGAAGAAAACTGTATCGTAGATGATAAAGCCAGTCATGTGCCAGTACACCCCGTCTCCCATCAACATGAAGCCTGTTTTGCGGATACAAGCCTGACAGGATCTGATAGCAAACATAATAATGTGTAACCCGTTGGGGTGACAGGGTGGCTAGCATTGTTAGTGAATCTAGCCTAAAGCCAATAAATTGGTGGGCCTGCTTTGGTGTTAGCAACCTCTATTTTGTGTTCACTGTCAGACCAAGCCGTGTAATACTCACTAGGATGTGTGCTGAATGGGCTGCACGTTGTGGAGGGGGGTGGGGTGAGGGGTTGTTTACAAAGGAGGCAGTATCTTGATGCCACTGGCCATCAAGGAACACAAGGCAACTTTCATATGTCTTGGAAACAACCATGGGGTTAAAAGAGGCTGAAGAGTAGGAATTTGAACCGATGCAAAGCATCTGCGTTTTAGGGTGATGAGGACATACCGTAAAATAAGCATTGTGCAGGTCCACTGACATGATGTGGGCGCTATTCAGGACCTATACGACTACACTGGTCATGAGAAGCCTGTTAGGGGCTGGAGGGAGTGACTCTCTAGCTTAAGGACTACGCTAGGCATGCAGGGCTCTGGTGAATACTGGAACACAGATTTGGGTTGCATTGATGTAAAAGTGCCTCAGAGATGGCTTGCTTGGCTAGGCATATTTTGAAATTCTGAATCCTGTGCTCTTCTGTCCAGGACTGCTTTGGTGGCAGGCTCAAAGAGCAAAACTGGTACACCTGGAGAGTGGACAGTGCTAACCACGCCTGATGCATAACCTGTGCACCTGTGCATAAACCAGGTTGGCATGCAAATCCTATGTGTACCTATAATCCAATGCTAACAGCAAGCAAAACAGCTTATATAATGGCAACGTTTGCAACAAACAATGCGTTATCTCCAAAATTTCATCAGTGTGTCTGCATTTAGCACATGGGCAGCACACATCTGAACTTCTGTCAGCTGTGCACACTGCAATGCCTCAGACAGACGTTGCAGCTTTTAGATGGGCAGGGAGCACCGATTTGGTGTGTGGTTTTGGCTTCCAAAGAATTCAAACACTGGATAAACGAGCCCAAGGTTTGCAGCATAGCTCTTCAGGCTAACCACTTAATGTACAGGTGAAAAATGTGAGAAGCCTGACCTAAAGTGAAAAAGGGGGGCGTTTACTGTGTGGAGAGGAAACCAGCCACAGAGCTGCACATTAGTGGGACTTAACCACAGGCCTGCTTGTCAGTTAGAAACAAGGAGATCTGATAACACAACAAACGTAGAAGACTCAGGCAAGAACGAGCACAAGATATGCTGAGCAGAGAAGAAAAGTGATACACTTTATCGCCAAAAGTTTGTGGACACCTGACCTTCACTTGTTAAACACCTTATTCCATATTTAGTTTCCCCTTTTCAGTGTTTTAATAACTCCCACTCTTCTTGGAAGCCTTTAAGCTAAATATTGGAAAGGGGCAGTGGGTGTTTGTCCATTCCTCCATCAGAGCATTAGCGAGATCAGGCGCTGATGTAGGGCAAGGAGGCCTGAGACAGGGTGCCTGTAGCTCTGACCAAGCAACAAGCTGGAAGTGTGCAGCTTTATATAGCGTGCATGTGGTCTGATGTGTTTGAAGTGAGAAGAAGGAAGGGAAATGGCTACATGACAGTAGTATTTATGGCACAGACAGCATCAGTGTTTACTTGTGAATTTTTTTTAAAGGTCTCGGTATGAAGTAACAGTCTTTTTGGTGTTGAAGGTTAGCCACATCAAGACAGAGTACATGTGTGTGGATGAGAGGGACCCAAGTGTAACGGTGAGTTTACAGGGAGGAGAGATAAAGAAGGTGGAGGATTTTAAGTACTTAGGG
>JAQLOM010000001.1:14065471-14077600 GCA_030068315.1 Chrysichthys thysi
ACTCCAGTGAGGTCACTTCCTGTTCCTGTACAGTCTGAAGCGGTAGTAACTTTCACTTATTAGCTGAGGAAATACGGAGCATACTGCGTAATTTCGATTTAAATGTTCTGTTAATATTTGAATGAACATTTTTTTTTAAATGAAATTTTTATTCCAGAGTCCCGCGAAAAAGCAAAAAAAATCCACGAGTCAAATTTTGAAAATCCGCGATGTGGTGAAGCCGCGACAGGCGAACCGCGATACAGCGGGGGACGACTGTATACCTAATCATAAATGCATTAAAATGTATTTATCAAACCAAATGAATAATTGTTCATATACAGAACCCTTCTATATGACAATGTATTTTTTTTTTTTTTTTTTTTTTTTTTAACATTTATGGCTAGAGTCTCCAGTGTCGCAATCAGAGGTGAAGCTCTTCCATTAAGATTTCTAGCACTTGATTTCTAGGTGCATTTTGAGGGGTTTTTGGTAAAAAGTTGCTTTTTGATCTTATTAACTTGAAGAGAATGTGACAGAATGGAAGTGATAACAGAAGCTATCTCATCTGACAGACATGCCACAACATTAACGTTTTATAAACATATAAAAATGCTATGTTTTGCTGTTTAATAAATATGAAATTGTAATCTCATCTGGTAAATTGCTGTAGTATAAGAGGAGTAATCCGCTTCAGGACATGCCGTTAAGTCTTATGTGCTGTTCAAACATCTCTCCGAGCTGTCATTGAATATTTTCTTTTATCAAATCCTTTGTCTTAGACCTCTAATTTGATTGGTCACGCACTGTTCCAAGAGTGCTTGTATTTAGTAATGCCCAGACTGGGGTGTGTCACTGTTTATATCATCACTCCTGTTTATGGCTTCTTTGGACTCTTTCTCCCCTAGCAAGGCAAACCTTTGGCTATATTTTATCCAAAACATCACATATTGAATATCAATTTCTTGTTTCTACAACTGTCGTATGAACGCAAGATCATGGCTGTACTGAATACCGGCACGGTTCTGATTAGTTGTGGCACGTCCCTGTGCCGAATTCCAGCCATAGTAATATTCAGTATATCTGCACTCTTATTCATGCGATATTGCCTAAATTAACGCTCCTGGTCATGGTTTAATTCTTACATAAGCCAATGGTTTGCATTTCCCCTCCTGGACATCCCATGCTCCTTACAGTGTAGGCACTTTTATTCATTTTAAATGTACCTAAAATATTGAACACTGAAATATTAGCTAAAAACGTGCATCATATTAAAATATGTGTATGGCCGCCCTTCTCTTCAGGTCAGTCTCTTAGCTGATCAGGTGTTTCATTGCAGTGCTATGTAGTGTAATGGATCTCCAGGACTGTACTCCAATGTAATACGATGTAACGTATGCATTTTTGACCACTAATAATGTTATTAGGTTATTTGATTTTCTTTTTCTCAGGGTGGTTTTATATACCATAAAACTTTGTACGTTTTCCTCACCCTAGTCTTCTTGCTCTCTCAGTGCGCTGCTTTGATACTAGTTTAACTATAAAATTTCAGTGAACAAGTCTGTGATGTATGGGACTTTCAAAGTTTATTTTATATATGTATGTATGTATGTGCAATGACTTGTTTCCAGGTATATAATGAGTGTGCTTTGCTGTGTCAGGTACTGTTTCTGGGACCTCTTATCCAGCTGGCCATGGACTGCCCCTGGGGCTTTATTGATGGAATCAAAGTGGCTGTTGGTGAGGATCACAAATGCTTCATACAGTAAACAATGGTTATACAGGTCTCAGTGGTTGTATTTTTATCAGATACATGGCTTTTTACATACCCATTTGCTTGATTAAACTGCACCCTCCACCACATCATCCAAGCTCTCACTGAGTGAATATCTCACAGATAAATGTTCAGCCCGTCAGTACAGTTCCAGAGACCTGTCTGTGCCAGTGAAGCTGTTTTGGCAGCTCGTCATGGCCCCGTGTCGATCAATTTCTTATCAGTCTTTTTTTAGTTTGATGTCTGGCTGTGCATTCCTGTCCTCTGTTATTGGTTGTGCAGTAAAACAGTCATTCACTGGGGAAGCACTCAGTATTCACACTTTAAAGATAGTAACAGCATTACATCTAAAAAAAAAAAATATAGAAAAGAAAAATATGAAACATCTGAGAAGGTCATTCAAGTGTCTACAGGGAAGTAGATTATCCGTCAGGAGGAATAAATCAGTATCCCTAAATCTTTAAATCAGGTTGGGTGGGGGTGGGGTTCTTTCTTTCTTTCTTTTTTTTAAATTTAATTTAATTTTAATGTAATTTTTTTTTTGGTGCTTGTTTTGAGCATGTGTCATTTGTCTGCAGTTTTTGTATAACTGTGCTATGGAAATCAGCTCACCGTATGTTATTCACTTATTTGACAACATTCAGACCTTTGTTCCCAAAAAACCCCCAACTCATATAGAATTTTGTTCTTACAAAAGAGCAAATCGGAGCCTTTTTGTCTCTATAGCGAACTATAGGACGATCAGAAATATCTGTTTTCTGCTCTGGCTGTAGTCTAGTCTTTGTGTGGCTGTTGATGTTAAGTGACTTTTCTCTTGGTTGCAGATCCACGCTTCTGGGCACTGTGTCTGAGTGACATGCGCTGGCTGAGGAATCAGGTGGTGGCACCGCTCACAGAGGAGTTGGTGTTCCGTGCTTGTATGCTGCCCATGCTGGTGCCCTGTGCTGGACCGTCTACCGCCATCTTCACATGCCCACTTTTCTTTGGTGTAGGTGAGTGTTAGAGTGCTAGCTTATGATCTGATTAATGACCATTCTGTGAACAGAGACAGACTTGAAGTGCTACTTGGTGTGTGTTTGTGTGTGTCTGACTGGTGATTGCAGCACATTTTCACCATGTGATTGAGCTCCTGCGCTTCAGACAAGGGACCATCTCAGGAATTTTTCTTTCTGCAGGTATGTAAAAAAAACCTTGAAATCATTACCTCCATATCGGCGCTCAAACAGTTCCATTAATATAAATATCATACCTATATGGCTTCATGACTTTTTATGTTTCAGTGTTCCAGTTCTCATACACAGCGGTGTTTGGAGCTTACACTGCCTTTATATTTCTCAGAACAGGTGGGTCGAGACTCAATAATTTCATGTTCGATTACTGGAGCTCAACACTACTTACTACACTGTAATAAGTTTACACAACAGTGTAATGTCTGAAACACCACATGGGAAAATGTGCATTTCATTTTTATTTGTAAGAGCAGATCATTTGTTTTGGAAGTAATTTTTAACTAGAAATAATTAGACCTCCGATAATCTTCTGTGCCGTTATATTTTATGTGACGTGCAAAATTTATATTGAAGTGGAATCAGATGTACGATTCCAGTTTTTAAATGGAGGATTTAAAACAACTACTATTAACATTGTCTTACCTCAAAGAATGTACAACCATCCGTGCTATTGTTAGCCATTTTATTAATTATTTAGTTAGCAGTGCATTAAGTATTAATAATATGAAAGGCTTTCAAACACATGAGTACACTTGTACTAATTAAGAGGGATCCATTTTGATAAGGAACGTTGACTATTGTGTTGATTTAAAATGCAGATACAGTGGTACTTTGGTATTTGACGTTCTCAATATTTGATGAAATTGGTATTCGGCACAATCTCGTCTGATTTTTTTTTTTTTTTTTCTTTCTTTCTTTCTTTCTCAGAAATTGATGTCGGCGCAGTATTCGACTCAACAAACGTTTTCATGCTTTTTCATGATTTTTTTTCACGGATTTCAACAGATATCAACATGTCGAGGGAAATTCGAACCAAATGTTAATTCAAAGTGATTTTCTACCCAAAAGGCTCAGTTTTGTAAACCATTTTAGTGTTTTTTATTGTGTTAAATGACTTTTTATAGGAACTATTTTTTTTTTTTTTTTTTAAATCACGCCACCATTTCATACTCCGTACGCCCGGTGTAAACAAAAGCTGAATCGACGAAGCTGGTATTCGACGTCACCTCTGGAACCAATTGGTGTCGAATACCAAGGTACCACTGTATTAAGCTTGGACACAGCCTGAAGTATCAGGGTGCACACAAACCCTACTGCTTTCTCATTCTTATGTTACGCTGTTTGCCCTCCCAGGTCACCTAGCGGGCCCTGTGCTGTGCCACTCATTCTGTAACTACATGGGTTTCCCTGCATTGAGTTCAGCACTGGAACATCCACATCGCCTTACTGTTTTGTCCTTCTATGTGCTGGGAGTGTTGCTCTTCATGCTCTGCCTCTTCCCCATGACTGACCCGCTCTTCTATGGCCGGCCCACACCTGTTTGCACTCTTGCCTCCTCACTCGGCTCTCTCTGCTCCTAATTTCCCACATTCTACATTACTCTGCTCTTCTTCATGACCGTGCCCTTTCGCACCTAGAGGTCACCTTTGTCACCAGGGATGTGCTGTGTAATAAGGATTACAAAGGCCCCATGAAGAAGATATGAAAACACCCACACCGAATCTGTAGACATGTTGGACAAAGTCTATATACTCACCAGATCACCAGAATTGCTCTTTCTGCATGGATCGGGCCAATAAAGTCACTGAGTCAGACTCTGGAAGAATTTAGAGAAGACGGGTATTTATACATTGCTGCATGTTCATTATGTTTATATGATAATATATTTGGATTGGGGTTTATTTGGATGTAGTGGGTTTTAAAAAAAAAAAAAAAATTTTATTGTTCCACTAAGAAGGGTTCTACACTGTATGTTGTATCACCACGGGGGGACAGGACCGGACGGGGACGGGGACGGGGGACGGGAACGGGGGACGGGCGTTGGAATGGCTGACTTTTTTGGTTTTGAATTCTCTTTGCTGAAATTAACATAAGCTGCTTTTTCCAATGCTAGTACTTGAACAACCATGTTTAGATCTGCCCTGAAGCCTTTAGTTTTACAGAGATGTTTTTAAATCAACCTATATAGCAGGAATTAGCTCATAAGCAGGTGCATTTCATGGCTCATCCAACTATAAATTATTCACATAAGTTAAATCTAGACTTGTAATTTAAAAAATTATTTAAAAGCTTCTTCTAAGGCATAGCCTTAAGGCTAGATATATGCGTAACTGACCTCATGCCAGACAGCTTATGCTATTTAATTATAGATCAATGTGTAACAGAAAGCTTTGCCCAGGTTCAAAACTAGCTTGGCTGTTTTTCAGTCAAATAACTTCAGACAGATATTTGTAGAATACACCAGCTTTGGCAGATGGCAGACCATTTATATATGGAGAACTGTTAATAACGTATTTGTGACCAGTGAAAGTGCTTCTATGAAGTCTGGATAACTAATAGGGTTGGTGTGGAACACCTGGAAACCTCCTTATTCGCATGGGCACTCATGACAAACTCTTCCAGAAAAGTCACATTACATTGTGACACTTTTTTTTTTTTTTCTTTTCATAATGCAGCCTTCTTACGCTGGAACCTTCTCACTGAGTTGGTGCTGGTTCCAAACAAGCAACCACAGTTACATACATAACTACCATTCCATTTAATTTTTCCACCAGCCAAGGGTGGTGTGAAACACCTGGATAGACTATGCCAAAATATGAGAATGTGAATAGTTACACCGAGGTAGCAGCAGTACAGATGTCTTGGCACATCTCTTAAGACCAACGGACGCGATGGTCTTTATTGAGTGGTGTCGCCTTTGGGGGCTGGGCACCCGAACCCTCATGAAGGAATGATTTTGATGCCACCCAGTCTGTTCTTAGGCAAGGGAGCCCTTCTTTTATTTTCACCATAACAAATAAACAGTGTCTGAGCTTTGGATGACTCCATTGAGATTCCATCTTTTGTTCCTTTTGAGTTGACGCCAGTTGTGGCCCACTGCATCTGATTGTTCTCGGACTCTGCTAGACAGAACCTCTATCAACAATATGCTGACGTGGAATCAGTAAATCAGTAAAGACCACCTGCACCACCTATCACACCTTCCCCGGATCGGAGTTATCACTTTTGGGTGCAGGTGTATGGGCTGTCTTGACAGTGCATCTACTTCACGAGGTCTGGCAGATGAGGCTGCCATCATTAAAGCCAGGCATAAATGGGCTTACCTTCAGAGATTTTTTGCATCTCAACCCCTTGCCACCCTGATGGTTCATACAGCAGACCATCACAAAATTGCATGAATGAACAAATATGACTGTCTCAGAGCCAGCAAGAAGAATTTTGAGGGCCTAATGGATCGCATTTCCAGCTGTTTGATGATCTTACACCAGGGTCCACATGCTCCCCGTTATCCTGTGGCATCACACTGCTACTAGGTTGTAAGTGAAGCATTTGTGGTGCTCTCCAGTGGTGCACCACCCTATGTGAACAACTGCTCCACAAGCAAATGCTGGAATTGCTTTCTCTGGAATAAAGATATGTTTGTCCATGGTGTTGGGTCTAGCCTTAGGCTGATGTCCCACTTCTATAATACCTGTTGCTCCACCAAGCCTTGCTGTGCCTGCTGTCATGATTTTGTAGCATCCTCAACAGATAGTGATACTTCACATACTGGTCTGGCATCACACATTAGGGGACTGTGGGGGATAGGATTCTCAGTACATTTAGCCTCGAATGAATAATTCACATGCAGACCAAGCACCAAGTCCTGTAAACCTGGATGGCCTGATCCCTGGTGGGGGTGCATAGAAGCTAGTTGTCCAACATGGCAGTATCTTGATGGCCCTGGTGATTAGAGGAGACAAGGACAGGTTTAATTTGAATCTTTGGCCTTGGAAGTTTAGGGGCATGGGATCACATTGTGTAAATGTGAACCGGTTTTGTGGCTGTATGGCGTGATGTCATGAAGTCTGTCATGCTTATCATACAATAGGAGTGGGCTTTGTATCCTAGTGACCTCGAAATCCAGATACACTTGTCAGGTGTAGTTGTCCAATGAGCTATATTCTTGGCCATAAAGCATCCCATTGCTAGCCCCTGCATTTTAGGTGTGTTCGCCACAAGTCTCTTTGGTGAGGGTCTGTGGGATAGATGATTGGCACATGGACCTCTGTGCTTAAGGAGGGTGGAAGGCAGGGGATTCCTTTGTGGGCATTGGAATACCTGCCATGGAAAAAGTCCCTGGATAGGCTGCCACAGGATTCGTAATCTTGAAATCAAGTACGGCGATATGGATTTTGTGTGGCACGCACAAGGTGTTTCATACCACTTGAGGTTTGGTGGGGTAACATGAAACCACTTTATGCACACCTAGACCAATTGCTTTTACATGATCTACATAAGGAGAAGTATATGTGATTGGTGTTATACTCGTCTTTTAATAGTGAGTTTCACCTGGATTTGATGCTCAAGCCTTTGAAATGACAAGGAAATAACACGTACACTGTCATTTGCCATATGACATGCATGGGTCATAGGAAAAACAAAGGCCAGTATTTCTTTACTAACAAACGAGTCATATGTTTCATTCTGGTGGAACTCGTCCAAATAGTTTTATTGTTTCTGTGCATGACTGAAGATGAAGGAAGCTCATGTAAGCAGTTCTTCATTATGAAATGACCACTAATCTGCATGCTGCTACACTGCTAGCCTGTGGATTTTGGAGCTGTACTGAACCTGGCACGCAGCATTTGATATTGGCATGAAATTGATCATGCAGAAACTGATTAACTTGTCATATATGGTTTGTAGTTCAGCAGAAGCAGAAAGATGCAGACCGGCGAAGCACATTTGTTCGGCTCATGGGTAATGCTAATGATGATATGCCTACATGTTAATTCTCACCAGGAATCAAGCTCTTCTTAGATTTTTTTTTTCTTTTTTTTTTTAAATCCAAAACACATTTTTAACTGTTACATTTTGGGGGGAAAAAACCCGAATCATTGTCTGAACATGCCCATGCTTATTTAATTATGAGAACTTCACTCAAAATGACTTGTTCAAATAGGTGCTATAATTTTATTAGGCTATTATTATGCTGTGAAGTGTGTAGTTATAACTGTTGTGTATGTCAAACTATTCAACTTCAACTTCGAGCAATAATAATCGATGAGACCAAATCAGGGATCTACATGTAGTTCAGCTCTATATTTAGCCTTTATTCGCGCTACTGCTGGATCGTTTAAGACCTGTGCCATAGTTAAGTTGATTAAATCATTAAAACTTTGACAGGTTAAACGTTTAATATGTGTGTCATCAAGAACTGACATGTTTACATGCGGAGAAAATTGCTTGCAAATGCTGCTCTGCAGTTTGCTGCATAATTGCTTTTCTGAGGGTATCAGGTCAAATGCTGCTTCTATGCTTCTAAGCTTTTTTGTTGGCTTCAGTCATCAGAGCTGTATCGCATACTACATTTTACTTGTATTTGAAAAGAGCCATTCATTTATGCTCACGTTACCTCCTAGAGTAAAGTAAAGAAGATTGTAAACAGCCAACTAGGAGTTAGTAGGAAAAAGCAACCTTTTTGTCATGTCTGTCTTTAACCTAAAGTATTTTTTGGCTATATAATAAGGGTTCTAAAATATACTTAAGTTTCAGTCGATAGGACAGTAAACCATTTATAGGAACTTATTTTGTCTGCTTACTTGTCAGGGGAAAAGAAGTTTGTCGCTCCAATGACTGATTACCTGTGGAACTGAATTGTTTCAGTATTTTTGTCTCTAATCAGTGTGTATCAGGCATGATCTTTTATGTAATAACCTTAAGCTTTCGTCAAATGTTGGAACAACATTGGGTCTTTAACTAATGTAGCTTTCAGGGGTGGGATTTTTCAGATCTTCGGTTCAAGGGAGTTCTTGCTGCATAGTCTTAAACAGGTTTCAGAACATTGAAACATATGTGGTTGTGTTTTTCTTTCTGACCTTAATGTCCACTGCTCATTTGCTCTCTTGATGTTGGTTTTTTTTTTTTTTGCTTGCTTACACTTTAGGCTTTTAAAAAGTGATTTGCAAGCCAGACGTTTACATCTGAAGATATGAATCTCAACTTGAGCAAAGATGCTTTAAATATACACCCACGGACAGGAAGAGCAATAGACGTTCGAATTTATTTTTATTTTCAAATTCACACAGCTATGTACTATTTCAGTAGGATAACAGTAAGCAGGGTTTGAATTAAGGAACACTGCTTTACAAATGTGCTGTTTTATAAGAAGACTTGTAATTATCAGTAGTTCAGATGTTTATACCGAGAACTATATTTTATAATTAAATGTATTTTGGTGTCACATGGAGGGTTAATGTACATACCAGATCTTTTTGACCAAGGCTTTGTGCAATGCAGTTAAAACACTGAAGGACAAATATTTTTTGACAATCTTTAGGGGGTCTTTCAAATCACTCATCGAAAACTGTTGTTTGCAAATAAACGTAAATTTATAAAACACTTTGTGAAGTTTTATTCCCCCCCCGCTAACATATCTTATGGAGGACAAACTTTCAAGCACTCTACCAGTCTTATTCTTCCAACTTTTGGCATGTTATATATATTTTAGGTTATTTTATGTGTGCGTTTCCTGTCAGACCACTAGGTAGAGATGTTGTGTTTCTTTTGCGGTCCATGCGTAATATTGCCAGATTTGGAGTTTCAGGTTGCCTTAGTGAATTGAGATGTTCTTAAAAACTGAGATTGCAGGACAAAAAGATCAAATTGATTTGGGAGTCCATCTATATAAAACATGCCAAACAGCACGTTTACTTTTATATACATAAAATGGACATAGATGCACATGGAGTCTATTGTAGGCACTGCACGCACATACACATGTGATCCACAGGCATAATTAGTAAAACAACTAATTAATGCTAGAAAAATGCAGTTTTTGCCAATCGGTAGTTCTCCTTAAGGACCAGACAGATGTATCCACAAGGTCAAAACTCAAATATTCCTATTCTTGTGAACCCATCTGGTCCTAGCCAAGCAATAAACACCTGATCCTACCCACCTTCCCCTTTTTATATCAAGAACCCTGCCTTATTGTAGACATTTAAAATAATCATATATTTTATATATAATATATTATATGACGATATATGGCCATACTTGGTCACGCAGGTCATATTTGAAATGTACTGACAAGGTAAAGGTATGCTAGTAAAAAAAACAATGTCTTTCTGGATCTCTCTTAGCTTTATGACATGGTTTGCTATCTCCACATCACAGATTTCTGTCTGTTCACTTTTCTGCCTCCCTCCAGAATGGGGTAGTCATTCAATTCTATGAAGTAAATGCAGTCAAATGTAATAAAAAACAAACGTTTTAGCGCTCTTCTAATGCTCGGAAACATGCACTGAATTTAGATTTACTGAAATATCATGAAGAAATATTTGGTTATGTTTTCTCTCCTGAACGCTGGGATTATAAATGATACTGTTGGCCGGTGCAAATAACACACCTGTCTCTGTCTGGAGCTGATTGCATTGTCTATAAATATAGTCTGTGTGTCATTTGAATTAACCTTGCATCTTTGCTTCCTGCTGTCTCTTCTTTGTCCAAGATGATCCCTCCCTCACACTAACCCAGCCACAATGCATGGCCTCTTCCTCATGGAAGAACAGGTTGGTGACCCTGTCTAATGCCTGTCTGTTCCATATTCACGAGTTGTACCAAGTGCAGGTTATTACAGAAATAAGCCCAAATATAAGAATAAGCTATGCAGTGCATCTTCTCACAGATAAGGGCGGTCTTAAACACGTGACCATATACTTGACTGACTTGTTTCTGGAGTAAAATTCCACTGTGCAATGTAGTCTCAGTAAGCTTTCATTGCTAAGCAACACAACAGACAAAGAAGGTATTCTATGGACAGAACAATGGCTGTAGCATAAACGTTTTATTGATTTAAAACATGGCGCATTACTGCGGAGAGAGTGTGTGTGTGTGTGTGTGTTGTAGAAACATTTTTGAACACCGGATTTTCTATCCAAATATGAATATCATTGTATGACGTGTGTTGAGAATTTATAGTATAGTGCAATGCCCGTCATGTTTAAGAGTGTATGTATGTACAGACCTCTCTGGTGGAGTTCAGATCGATGCCCACAGATTAATGCGCACAGTTGCTCTACACTTGTCAAAGCCCCCACATACTGTTCCTAATAGGCTACGTATTTCTCCACTGGCTATTGATGTGCTCGGCTCTATGGGGTGCAGGATCTTCCCATTCAAACCTTTTGTTTTTGCAGTCAGTGGCTTTGGATTCCTTTTGTTTTTCGTAACTGTGAGTGCATGCGTGCGTGCACACATTGGCGTGAGGTTAACCCAGGCCAGTTGAAGGCTACGAAGTGCTGCAGCTGTGTATTGACTAAAGTAAGACATACGTTTGGCTGAACAGCAGCCCTTTGGAGAATCCTGTAGTCCCTCAAGGATAATTTTTATATTTTTTTTAAAGATGTTGGTTCTTACTGTTAGTAAATTAGTATTATACGTAACCTGAAATGAATGTAGAAATTATTGTTGCAGCAATGTCATTAATATCAGTGTACTATGTGCTTGGGGAAAATGCATGTTTAGAAAAACTAAGGCCTGGGATGGACTCCTTGACTGTGTTTACATGGCCTTCCCTCACTCTATTCATACACATTGTTAATTTACTTTAGTACATTATTAGTTTGCTGCACAGTTTATTGTTTGCAATCACATGTACTATCATATTCAAATAACCCATAAATCTTTGTTTGATTTATTTGCTTCAGCCTTATGGGCGGCACGGTGGCTGAGTGGTTAGCACTGGCGCCTCGCAGTGAGAAGGTCCTGGGTTCGAGCAGGTGCCTTTCTGTGCGGAGTTTGCATGTTCTCCCCATGTTCATGCGGGTTTCCTCCGGGTACTCCAGTTTCCTCCAAAGCCACTGTCCAAAGACATGCGCATTAGGCGGATTGGCTACCCTAAAATTGTCCATAGGTGTGGATGTGTGAGTGTGTGAGTCCCGAGTTGGAGGGTTGGCGTTAGGAACGGCATCCGGCTGTAAAAACTATGCCACAAGAGACACCATGGTTCTATGGTGCACCGGCCGACCCAGGTGGCCCTGGTAAAAACGACTGTTAAACGGAGATTTGCTTTAGCCTTACATTGTTTTACATGGGTGCACACATTTTAATGCTGTAAGGTTATATAATTAGTTAGTTTGTCTCTAATCGTCATTTCCTTTG
>JAQLOM010000001.1:14087085-14097276 GCA_030068315.1 Chrysichthys thysi
CATTTTTGGTGAGTAAAATGTTGCGATTTTCCTAAATAATATTGCAAGTTTATAAGGAAATTATTAATGTTTTTATGCGTGTCGCGGCTTCACTCATGGTCACGGGGGGAGTGGGTTAATACTGAAGACCTAGGTGTGAAATGCACGGCTCGCCACTGGAATCTACAGCCTGAGGTCGAAAAAAAATCATCCCCCGATGATTACCGTTCTCTACCATCTTACTTTCTCTGCTCTTGTTCTTGGTTCCACAAAAGTCAAAAATAATCCCCTTTAAGCCTTTCATGAACAACAAATGAGATGATGGATGCCAATGGATGCTATGATTTCTATGTATTTTACCTTGAAAGACAGGGAAGACTCAGCGCTACTAGTCCATTTATACCAGCTGGCCGCCAATCTCAGCCATCCACTCACTGGGCTCCAAGGCTAAATGCATAATAACCTCATACATACAACAGCATTACATTTTCAAACTTAATGTGTGCTCACGGACACTTATTGATGTACACATGATTGATGGAGATAACAGATTTCATCACATTGCTTTCTAATAGCCTTTAAAAGGCCTTTTTTTTTAATGGGAAGGAATTAATAATTCACATATTTGTTCTTGGCTCTCATTTCACTTTCCTTGATGGTCCCTTTATTAATCACTTTATTTAACACTGCTGGAACAAAATCTGTGTTTTCCAATCCCAACATTCAGTGTGATTGAATCCTGATACTGATTATGTACAGTTGCGCAATACAAGATTTCCTTCACATCAGTGCTCTTTGTACCAGTGCTCTGATATCCTCTCTTAATTTCTAGTTATTGTATATAGTAATGTTGGATCACTGAACAGCTATGCATGAGACGTGACACTTTTCAGTCCTCTCTCTCTCTCTCTCTTTCTCTCTCTCATTATTGGAGGAAAAACCATTTTGTTTAATGTGATGTTTTTGGCTCACAATCACCGCCGCATGGTATCTTTGCATTATGTGTTAGAGATTCTGTCAGTGGGAGGTACTTTATGTATATATATACATGACTACATGACTAATTATCTATGTCAGGACCTTAAAACATGATTGTTTTAAATGGCCTCTTATAGATAACACTGCTGAAGTGACATGGCGGTTGTTTTTAATAGGGTGTGACCATGCCATTTGAGGTTATGAACATAAAAAGCACCAAATTCCTGTGCAATAATCACTCACGAATGATGTTTCAACAAGAGATTACGCCTTACACTCTTTTCTATGTTTTGGACAAAATCTGAGCTTGTAGAAGACCTACATTCATGACATTTTACCGATTCATTCTTCTTTCAGATGAGAAGAATAGTGCAGAGAAATTTCTCAAACTGTTGATTTTTATTGGATTTATGATGGATTTTCACCTGAAAAATTGGCTTCAAATAATTGATTTGGTTTGTTTATTTGTTTTATAATATAGTATCGGCATGGTTTAGCACGATAGCATTACATAAAAGGATAATACTTTTTAAACAATAAAGGAATGTTTCTATATTTCGACTTTGCTTTAAAACCTTTCAGAGTTTGCTTTCCCAGTGAAATAATCCTGACAGCAGCAGAAGATCGGATTTATGCTTTTATTCAGCATGCAAAGGAATGGATATTTAATTAGATTCAATTTTATCCATGTGCATAAATAAAACCAGAAATACTTATAGTAAAAACGTACCCCGTTGACTTGTAGTGCCTTTCCTTAATAGGTTACGTAATCCCGAAGCCCATCTGGAAATTTCCATTGGTCAACATCATCTGTTCTTCTCAATTGTTTCTCCAACCTTTGTTGTTTTAGTGCAGTTTATCACATTTTAGCACATCTCGTACTTGGAAATCACTTGTTCCATGCAGTAAAGAAGAAGATTTGAACAAATAGAATATAATTGAATAAAGACTGTGGTATTTTATGCTGGTCCAACTATATGATTTAAGCACTTTAATGTTTTCTTTAAGTCACTTGGCCTTCAGGTCAGATTTGTGACCCAGGATGTGAGCACTAATCTGGTCCAGATGTTACACCGAGGGTGCTACTTTAGTTCACTACATTAATATGACAGAGAAGATACTTTTATTACTAGTCGTGTTTGGATGCTGGACCTAACTGTTTATATTTCTCTGTAGTTTGTTTCAAATTCCAACCACCGTGGGATAACTGGAACAAAAGTTGAAGAGAAAAATATGACAGGAGTAACCCAGTTATATTAAAACCGATATACAGAACTTGCGCTATACGGAAATGTTTGTGAACTTTTTGTTTTATGTTATACTTTCAGGCAGTGTAGTGCCGTGTACTGCTGAAGTGAAGAGGTTAGCTGAGGATTTTACAATAAAAAAAGTTTTTTTTTTTTTTTTACCCCCACACGGAGAAAAACTTTCAGTGTGAGTTTCAGTGGGTGACTCACTAGTTGATTTGTATGTCCTTTATTTTTGCACTCGTGAAGATAAAATTATCTAAAGTCATGTAACATCAACAAGGATGTGATTCAACTGCTTGAGGTCTAGTGCCTGCGTTCTTTCCACTGCTATTGTCTTTCAGTGAAATTCAGCCTTCATTGAATTAGCAAAATGTTTTGAATTGTGCTTTAAAAAATTATCTTTTTTTTTTTTAGTATGAAGAATCTAAACAGTCCCATGTTGTCTGACATTTTGTTTTGTCTTTGCCAAGGTCTTTTTCTTCCAGTGTTTAATTGCTGTGGTCCGGGGGGTAATAATGCTGTAAAAGCAACAACTCCAACACTGCAAATTCCTGGCAGATTTACAAACAGCAAAGTACAAGAGGGAAAAGTTGATGCCCAAGCTGAGAGGAAAATGAATACATGTTGGAAGGCATCCTAATGCAATAGCATTTTAATACAGTGTGATACTTGAAAAAGGTATACCATAAAAAAAAAGGTATGTTTAAAATGGTACAAAAGGGGGGAAATAGGGAAAGACAAGTTTGGGAAGTAGATATTGGATTGCATTTCAGCTGAAACAATAGCACCATTCACCCACAGTAGGAGCACTCTCTTCATCGGCACTCACAGTATGATGGCTAAACCAGTGACCTGCAGGAACAGCCAGCTGCTCTGCACAATATCACCCCTGTGATGAGCTGACACGTCTGCCTCTTTAACTCTCAGCCACGCTATCTCTCACTTCTCCAGAGCAGGCAACCTGGGAGGAGCTCGCTGATGAGATTTAAGGGCGTCATGGGTCGTTCCTACCAAACCGCTAAATCCACACTTCAGTAGGAAATATCAATCGTGTTTCAGTCTAGACATTTATGGGTGTGGACTAATGAAATGTCATTGGCAGGGATTTCTAATTAGATTTACATATTCGTTCTCCCAGACTGTTTTCCTTCCAGATTTTGTTTAAACAGTTTCAGCACATGATAAATGGTACCAGGTTGGGCAACGCAGATGTATTATGAGTGTCATGTTTAAAGCAAGAACGTTGTTGGAATTTACTCCCATTAAACTATCCAAGGGTGTGAGCTTTTTTTCAGGTTTAAAGAATAATATCATAAATTCTACACCATATCTTGCTGTATTCATGTGAACTTTTTTTTCTGTTTAAAACATTATGGAAAACTGATGTATTTTGGCGCGAGTAGGATTGTCAGGCTTGTTAGAGCTAGAAGTGCACTTACCACTGGATAGAAAAAAAATAAAAACTAAACAAAGAGCGAAATATCCAAGGAATCAATGCAATTAGGTTAATTGTGTGAAACACAATTTGCCTTTTCTTTCTTCAGATCTGCAGGCAAAAGGGAGACCTTCACATGCCGGCAGTGAGATAGCAAGAATTCAGCTCTGACTATCAAGGCGAAGACTAATGACTAATACAGTGGAGGTTCACTCTAGCCACCAGTGGCTGGATAAAAATTCAGACCCATGTGAGGTCAATGGTGATAGCCTTCATATTTCTTGAATTTATTATTCACTAATGGTTTCAAGCGGGGGACGATGCAAAAAAATGGAAAATAATACTACAATGCATCAAGGACAGTTGGGTTGTTAGAAATCCAGTGGACAATGTTCACCTTAAACAAAGGTCACGTTTAGTTGAAGAAGGAAATTATGTGAGGGGATCATCTAATTATCTTCTGTCTGTCTGTTTCATGTCCGTTTTCATTCAGTTAATAATAAAGTTGAACTCGTCTTCAAAATAAATGCGATCGTTAGTGGACGCACTTTTAAGACCAAATACATGCAGGCGCAGTCATCTGGCAAAGGCGAGGCATGGTTCTGGATTGTATTACGAAAGCATGATATTTTACCGAAGACCATGAAGCAAGGTAGACCATGTTGTTCTTTCTCCATGCAAATGGGTCACATTTCCTAATCTGATCCTGTCTACCACAAAGGTTGACGTTTTCTTAATAATGGAAAAATTAAAAAGATATTTCTTAATCTTCAATCAGAAAAGAACAATAAAACCATAATTACTCACTACTTCCCACCCAAAAAGATTAGTGAGGGGTTTCTCCTTGTATGGTGCTTTTAGGCAAGAACTGGACTACATCTGGTTTGACATACATGTTTGTAGTAGCCTTTCGTAAATACTTACATTGTGGCTAATTGCCAGTAATCAAAAGGCTAATGTTGCCTGATAACAACCTATTCTACTTTCTTATCAGCCTACAATCTTTTTTTAAATTTGCTTTACATTTGAAATAGTTTACCCAAGCATACTTTGCTGGTCCTGCTAATGATTTCATGATGGTGTCCTCTGCCAGCAGTTTCTCTCATGGGACATATAGCGAAGCATTTTGCTTGTTCTTTGGTTCATTTGCTCCTGAGAAAGGTTTCCTGTGGGTATGGGAAAAGTGGCACAGAGGGTTAATCTGTCCCGTAGCAGCCCCGTGACCAAATCTACAGCCATGTGCCTGGTAATTTCCCCTCAATGTTTCTGTTTCTCAGCACCTGATAATGAACGAACCTGATCAGTGTCTTCAAAGAAGAAGTTTGGGAAGAGAGCAATCCCCTTATATGTGGACCTCACAAGGTTAATCATCCCAGTAGCTCCCTTATTTATACCCATGACCTGCTAGAGTTACTCATAAGAAAACCTGTTACATGGTGACCAGCCATAACAAATACCAGAAGACTGTTCCTGACATGTGATGGTGCCTCACTGATCCACTGCCATTTGTCTGGTTTCCACCCAGTGTAACTCCAATTCACTGTGATGTAAAGAAGAATGCCACAAAATGAAATCCATTCCTTGAGCATGTGGTCAGTGTTCATGTCTGGCCTTGACGATGATGAGTCTGATGAGTTTCAGTTCATTTTGATCAGTTTGTTTGATGTAGACCTGATAAATGTGACAGATTACTGCTGAAGAACTCCACCAGCGAATGTGGGAGTCATGGTTTATCCTATCTAAGTGTCAGTAGTACCAGTGAGAGCTTAGTTTTATCTACTAGCTTAAATCCAAATAACGGGGATAGAAAATGATTATTTAGTTCATTAAATTAATTAATTACTTCTTTGTAGAATGTTAATTACAGTGCAGCTGAGCCTATTTACACTACAGCTGAGTATGATAATGATGCAAATAAAAAGAAGGCAAATATTCAAACAAACATCTAATACAAGTGATTTATTTATTTATATTTATTTTTTAGTGCTATTTTATTGTGAGTCTAATTAACATGATCATGCACTCACTGCAAGTTTCTCAGCTTATCTATTGCTACGTAGCCGGTAACCGCCTGTGGATGGAATCCATACGGCTAAATACTGCACATCTTATTTTTTTATTTTTGAACTAGATCTTTTCATACTTTTCTTCATTTTAACTGTCTGCTTTACAGAGTCTGCTCTGCATGGTTACAGAGGTGAACAGGAAATAGCCTAATATTATGTACAGACAATGACGGAGAATGTTAATCTTAGGCTGTGTGTGTGTGTACAGTAAATAGTTCTGGAAACACAATAAAATGTGACAATTATTTTATTCATTATTTACTTCGATAATGATTTATATTGTGTTAATAGAGAAACTGGCAACTTAAAATTCCTTGAAAGTAAAATATCTGCTTATTCATTCTTCCTCAGTATCCACCTAATCCTGGCAGGGGCACAGTGGATATGGAGCCTGTCCCTGAGATGGTAATCAAGCTCAGGATTGAGCCAGTGACCCTGGAGTTGTGAGCAAGCAACACTACCCACTACACCATCATGCCGCCCTTATGAAAATTACATGACCAATAAAATTCCTTCTGTTTCTGATTCCTGACGAAGTTAGAAAATAAAGTGTGCACACAGTGTGCATTTCATACTTTTACTGTGCTGTTTTGAGTTTTAGAATGAATATGTTCAAGATTTCTAAAGAAAATCTGCCCAAAGTTACATGGGTAAACTGACAAGGTCGCTGGTCAAAGCTCAGTATCAGTAGGCCTAGGTAGAATTCTGAAAGTTTTTGTGAACTTAGGGGTCATTTGTCACAATGGTGGGCATTGGGCGGACACATGTGCAGGAAGGAGTCACCAGGATAAAAAACAAATAGGTTTATTATAAATCAGGGCATAGGTACAAAAATCAGCAAGCAAGCTCAAATCCAAAACAGGCCAGCGTCACCGAGGTACAAACAGAACAAACAAGGCTAGGCTAATAATCAGGAAAACCAGGAAATCAGAAACAACGTCAAAAACCAGTAGGAAAAACAAACATGGGAGAAAGGCTCGCCAATAGCGCGGAACAATCGACAAACAAATGTTTCGCGAAGTCTGAGTGAGCCTATATAAAGTCCAAGTGATTAGCCCCAATCTGACACACCAGTTGCAGCCCACGTGATGCGTGAGCGTGGCACGAATCCTTGTGTATGCGCCGGTAATGGAGTGGAGGAAAACCCTAAAGTAGTCATTAGCAGTGCGAGTCCTCCGACGTGCACCGCTATCAGGAGTGCCTGAAACGGGTGAGCTGCATGCACGCGGGTGGATCCATGACACCATTTACAATTTTAAATTTAAAATTTAGTCCTTGAGATAAGTATTGTTTCCTAATGCTATCTCCTCTGTATAAGCAAAAAAAAAAAAAAAAAAGAAACAAAGTTATTTGTGACCTGTGCTGGCAAAATGAGTCGGAATGCGCATAGGCTAATTAGAGGCAAAACATGGTTTCGGTTGAAATGAGATTTTCTCAAAAATGAGTCCATAAAGCCCTCATGTATTGATCCCCATGATAAAACAGCAAGAAAAACATCCCAAACTACTTTTATTTTAAAGTTTTGTTCATTATCTTCATGTCTTCATCAATTAGTTCTTTGTTGTAATATTCCATGATAAATCCGTGTTTTTCACCGCGCGCTCACGGAGAGACGGGGGAATCCCCCTACCCATGTTTGGTATCGTTATAAAGTGTAGTTCCTCTACTTTCTGGTAATACACATAGAATTCCTGATGATGCTTTTGTGAACCGATGGAAAGTGAGTTACCAAACCCCATTAGACGTAAACAAAAGTGGCTAGTTGCTAGGCGGTCATTTTTTGTCCGATTTCAATAAACCCTGCCTCACTTTGAAGGTCTTTAGATGGACATTTGTGGAAGTAACAATAACTCACTTTTGAAAATTTCCTCATTCTGACTCATTTCGCCAGCACGGGTCACACTTGTTTTTGGTTTTTTGCTTATATACAGAGAGGATGGCATTAAAAAATGTAAGTAATTAATTCATAGTGTCATTGCTATACACTTAATTTTGACCTCATTCCTCAGTGTTTTTACAGCCAGTAATGTGTTTCAGCCTGAAGTATTATGTTGCCAGAAAGTGGTGCTGGATGTTCCCTGAAAAAATGACTTTAAGGTTTAAATTCAGAACCTTATGTACTTAAAACTAGGACATGCCTTTTGCAAACCACATAATGCTTTGTGTATAGTCTATATGATTAGCATGCTTGGCAAATAAGTATGTAAAGGCAGCCAACTCAACAAACAAAAGGATCTTCAAGGTCTCTTAAGGGTTCATTGGTGCTTAGCCTCCTAAAGGGATTAGATAAACTCTCTGTTGAAGGATTCCTCATGGACTGTTTTAGGGTACAGAAGGACAAATGAAGAACCAAAAAAGGGTTCTTCAAAGGCTCTGTAAGGTTTCACTGGATAATTATGTGTTCATAGCATCGCAAAAGGTTTTTACTTCTAACTCTTTCTCACCAGAAGGATAATCGAAGTGTCCTTAAAAGTCTGAAATTTTCTCCGAGATTTTTGTGGATAGCCCATATTTCATTTTGTTTGTTCCAAAAAAATCAAGGCTAAATCAAACAGTAGCACAAACTTCACAAAGCACTTCTTCAGTGAGATGAATGCATTGGGTGAGTTACATGAACAGTAAAAGAAACTTTATAATGAATCATAATAGAAACAAAACAACCCTCATCATAAATATTGTTGAATGGGCAAAGTAGGTTAGCTGAGATATTGTAAATGCCTCCACACCCAGCAAAATATCACATTATAAGAGTGAGTCACCTCTTCCTTTATTTGCATGGTAGAAAAAGAGGAATGCACGACCTGAAACAGCTGAAGGAAAAGAACTATTGTTCTCCTGTGAGGATTATGGAGCACTGAAACCGGTATCTTTAGAAGAGCAACAGACACATACGTTATAATCATTAGAGAAGGGAAGTAAGGACAGTGAGACAGACATGTCACGTAGCACATGACCGGATTATAAGCGAGTGATAAGGAAGGGTTAACTCCTGCACACTTACAGATGATTTGAAAGCCAGACAGCGAGAGAACACAGAAAAAACAGACACTACCAAGTGACGGTTCTGCACCATATGTATTCAGATTTGTGCTTTAAAGATTATTTTCTGTTTATCTTTGTGTGCAGGGTTTTTTGTCAGTTATATTTCCATATTATATGGTGCACATTATTAAACCGGTGAAGTAATCTATTATTTAAATGATAAACTCTGGGTTGCTTCCTACTGGGGTGGTTTATTTATTATAATTCACTATGTGCTAAACACTTTTTTCACTTCTAGAAACAGTTACCAGGTTGTATTGTTCGTAGCAGATGTCCAGTAAATCCAACCAGAGTCAAATATTTCATCGAATGTGGACTGACACATGTAATAAGCCCATATGTAGTTTTATTCTTGTGCTATTTCTTATTGCATGATACAGTCCAGGATAAGCAATAAAATACAGTTTAAGAGCATATGTGTAGCCAAGCCAAGACATATAAGAGAGCTTTAACATTAGACAGCCTTTGTTGTCATAAGCTCCAGCTGATTTGGGAAAAAATCTCTCTTGCAAAGCAAATAACTTCTGCTGTCTAATGGCTTTAAACAAATCCTAGTGGGATGCCTGCCTGAAATATGTGGTGGTCAGGTCTACTGTTACACAGTGTGTGAACAGCATTGTATCTCTGCTGGCAGCTTTACAGTAAATGGATTCATTAAAAAGCATATTAGAAAATGTCTGCCTCCTAGAGATTTAAACAGTCTTTTTATCTGTTGCTGTGGATAGTAAGAGAGCAAGAAGGGAGGTCAGATCAAATGAATATTTAAATATCGAATACATTTACCTTCATTTGACTTCTATTTTCAGTATCTCTATTGCTAAAAAAATCAGTGAACTAGTTGCAAAAATAATACAACACAAGCTCAGTACACAACTATTCTGTGGTTTGTTTCGAGTGACCAGAGAGCTCCATGTGTGTTTTGGTGACTATACAAGTAAAGCATTACAGTACACTTACCAATTTGCAAAATTACAGCATTTATACATTTCACAGCTTGAATGTTTTTTGGTTTGAATGTTCACATGCCTGTATATGCAATCAATTTGGCTATGAAGGTTCAATATTTTTCCAACATGAACCCTGAAAGAGTAAGTAAGGAGGGTTCAAAGGAATGACCTTTCTCATTCCATAGTTAGTCTATTACTAGTATGTTTATAGTATGGGTCAAACACAATGCCACTGCATCTCTGTAGTGCTCCAAATATTTATATGTGTAGTTGAAGTTATACCCAAAGTGGACATAGCCATAAGGGGAAGGGTGGGTGCGTTTGGTTGATTGGTTGATTGGCTGGTTGGTTCCTTCGTTCCTAGCTTCAAAAGCTATATCTGATCATTATCTCATCTGTTTTAAATTATGTCTCAGTTATAATATACTCAGCAAAAAAAGAAACGCCCCTTTTTCAGGACTGTGTATTTCAACAATAATGTTGTAAAAATCCAA
>JAQLOM010000001.1:14100268-14112576 GCA_030068315.1 Chrysichthys thysi
AATTAAGTTTTAGTAACAGGAAAAATCTGATATTTTAACTGTTGCACATCAGCAACGCCTGCCTGGAGAGGGTTAATGTGTTTGAGATCATCAAACAATAAATAGTAATTAATAAAAATACTATGATGGCCCAGAAAAAAAGTCAACTTAAAAAAAGAGCCAACTTTAAAAATACCAATGTCAGTGTTAAACACAAAATGCCAATTTAAAATAAAAGAAGGCAACTTTAAATAATAAAAGTTCATTTTAAATAAAAAAAAATTTAATTAAAAAGGCCAGCTTTAAAACTTATGAAGTCAGCACTGAATAAAAAGAGTGAGCGTTGTTATTTTTAAAGTTGACTTTTTTTTATTTTATTGACTGCGGTTTACTTAATAATAACTTTTAGTTGATTTAATTCTTTTTAAAATGAACTCTTTTTATTTAAAAATTGTTATTTTTATTTATAATTCACATTGTTTATTTAAAACTGACATTTATAAGTTCACATTGCTATTTTTAAACCTTTTTATTGCCATGCATTTTAATATACTCCAATAACACTCAGGTTGAAATTTTGAATTTCCAAGTATTTCATGTAGTCCTCTATAAAGGCTTAAAGCTGACTTTTTTAATTTGACTTTTTTTAAAGGAACTTTCCCATTCTGGACCACCGTAAAATACTGTAAATAGCTCTATTTGACAACTGTGGTAATTCATATTTTATCAAAAACCGCTCAAATGAGGAACGGGAAATGAAATTCTATCATTACATTAAGACATGAAGTGTGTTATAAGTAATAAACAATAAAGAAAAAACATTGTATCAGAAAGTGTGTCCAAACTTTTGACTGGTACGGTACTGTATATCACCCAATAAAAAAAATCATGGCCCTGTGGTGGATTGGCAAGCTGCCCAGGGTGTACCCCGCCTCTCGCCCCAAGTCAGCTGGAATTGGCTCCAGCTTCCCCCGTGACGGGATTAAGCGGCAGAAGATGGGTGAATGAATGAGTAAGTTAGTTTTTACTGGGTGGTATACAGTACAGTACCAGTCAAAACTCACTCATCACCCATCACTCATTCACTCACTCGTGAATTTGGACCATAATACTGGAAACACTAAGCATTGGGCAGGAATGCATCCTACTCTACTCCTTCTCTCATACATACTACGTCTACTCCAGTGATCTGATATGACTGTCAAGCCAGAACAGATATAATATGAAGGAATATACAATATTAAGCTAAACCAAGTCATCATGTGATCTGTATAAATAAACTGAAAAGTGCAAGATGCTCATGCGTTTTGGGAGTGTGGCAATCTGTAGTAGAAGCAAAGATGGTCTTCAAATTCTGTCATCGAATGAATCAAGGTACAGTTTACTATCAGGCAATCAGGCCATATTAATAATACTAATAAGTGTGAAGTAGGCAATAAAATCAACTTCATTAAGGCTAATTGGAAATGATTAAAATAATGTGCTAGTAATGGGGGGAAATGGCATCTTATCTTACAAAGTCAAACCACATAGCCTTCCTTTTCCTGTGCAGTAAACCTCCAGTACCACCCACAAATTAGCATTTACATATTAATATTTTTACAAGAGAATTCAGATACACCCCCCACCACCACCTTTTGTGATTAGTGCCCCTTAAGGCATGTAGACACTAGTGTAGTAGATGCTGTTTCTTCCTTCTGTCACAAAGCACTACATGGTTAAAGTGGGAACTCTGGGTTGTTGTTTTTTTTTTTTTTTGTTGTCTGAAATCTGGACCTCATTTTCAGCGCAAGAACTGAAGGCAATTCAGCTTCTCAGATAACAAACACTGCTGTCGTCTGTCAGAATGGTGTCTGTTCCGTTTGTGCATGCAGTTGTGCATGCAGTTTTCTCTTGTCATGCCAGAATGTTATTGAAAACGTTCTCAAAGTGCAATTTTCAACTGGTTTATATTTCTGTGGGGCAAACAGAAACACTACTTGTTGATTGATGACATGATGAAAATGAAAGGCAGTATAAACAGAAGAAAGTGACACCAAAGAAAACTTAGCAGGGGTAATAAAACTGGATGATATCGATTCTTGGCATAAGCTGTTCTTTGTTTTAATCATATGAACACTGTCTATTATTATTATTATTTTTTTAACAATGACAGATAGCCATAGGGTTTTGAAGTAGTATACGTGGAGTTGCACTGAGATCCCAGTGAAGAGAACAACTGTATCAGCAGGGTACATGTAGAGGATAGCGACGAGATCCCAAACCATTTCCATAAGTGTACTTATGAGAACCATACACGCGCTCTGAGAAAGAGGGAGATGGCTACACCTCCCCCAGATTTCCATCACACACACACACACACACACACACACACACACACACACACACACACACACATCCCTCCCCCATCCCTCCCGCCTCTAAAAACATACAATTCTTTTTTTTTTTTTTGCAACTCTTTCATTGCTCCTGCCTCCCAATCCCCCCTCCGTAGAAATTCCAAGGACAGACTGCAAGCCCTCAGTCCAAGCGCAAATCCCCATCAGACTGGGGAAGGAGCAGAGAGTACAGAAAGTACACAGACAGGTTTAGGTCAAGCAGGGTTCCGTAAATGTAGAATAGCTAATAAAAGTAAGTAAGACAAGAGAAAGATAAAAAAGTAACAGACAGCAGGGACTGAAGGAGAGAGAGAGAACGAGAGAGAGAGAGAGAAGTTGGGAAAGAATGGGCTTTCCAGCGCTCTGTGTGATTCTTCTCGCTATCCTGCTGTATCTCTCCAGTGTGCAGACTCAGGAGCTGCAGGATCAAGATGCCCTATGCACAGAGAACGGCTGTGTAGTACTGTACCGTCAGCGCAAAACCTTCCTGGATGCCTGGCGCAGCTGCAAGAAACAGGGTGGCAACCTCGTCACTATCAAGAGTCCAGAGGAGACCAACCTTATTGATGCTCTCTTCTCTGACATCGAACTGATGGAAAACAGCCACATTTTTGCGTGGATTGGTTTGCAAAGGCCACCCCGTAAGTGTGCCGATCGTCCCATGCGAGGCTTCACCTGGATTACTGGGGAACAAAGTACACAGTACACCAACTGGCAGCACGAGGACTCTTCGCACACCTGTTCATCCCAAAGATGTGTGAGCGTAGGTTACAGTACCTCTCCTCAAAAAAGCCAGGACAACTTCAAGTGGAAGGACGGACCTTGCTCAATCCCTGTGGATGGCTACTTGTGCAGGTACGCTTACTCGGGTATGTGTCAAGCGATTCCAAATGAAGGGTACGGAAATGCACTGTATACCACCCCATTTCACCTTGTCACCTCGCTAATGACTCACATTCCAGTTGGGTCGGTTGCAACCGTACCCTGCCTGACGAAAGATGACCAAACGGTACTGTGTATTGAAATAGTGGCTGGGACTGTGGGTTGGAGCAGAGATCCTCCTTTCTGCTCTGATATTTCCAAGACAATTTGGTGTGATAAGGATAACGGTGGCTGCCACCATTACTGCGTAGAAGATGACACTCACTACTACTGCGATTGTAAGGAAGGCTTTGTCTTGGCTGAAGATGGAGTGGCCTGCTTCCACCCCGACCCCTGTCAAGGATCTCCATGTGAATATGAGTGTCTGACAGTGATGGACAGTTATCGCTGTGCCTGCCCTGAGGGCTACATGCTGGCACCAGATGAGCAAGGCTGTCTGGATGTTGATGAGTGCTTGCAGAGTCCATGCGAACAGATCTGTGTAAATGCCCCAGGCACCTTTGAGTGTCGCTGTCGTGACGGCTATAAACTTGATGAGGCGGGAACTTGTGAGGACATAGATGAGTGTGCAGAGTCTCCATGTGATCACGAGTGTGAGAATGTAATAGGTTCTCACATATGTCATTGTCATCATGGCTTCGCTCCCCTTCCAGGGGATCCAAGTCACTGTTACGATGTGGACGAATGTCAAATTGAGGGAACCTGTGAGCAAATGTGTATAAATATCTATGGAGGATTTGAATGCTACTGTGAAGAGGGCTATGATCTCCAACCTGACTTCTATTCATGCAGACCCGGTGATGAGCAGCAAACTTCAACAATACCTGCATCCACCCTGTTAATCCCACATCTTACTAACCATATGGTAGAAAGTCAAGACCCCAGTTACTACAAGCCACATGAAACTGAAATTCTGGATTGGCTTACTGACCTTCCTAATGTGGAGATAGTTCCCACTGACCTTCTGTGGCTCACTAGAGCTACCCAGGAAGTCACTAAAACCACTCCACCAACTGAAAGCCCTACTACCATCATTACCACAGAATTGGATTACATAGACCAACAAACAGTTCCTGTGGGTGCATCTTTATCTTCCACCACTTCACCTCCACTGACAGAATATTACGACGATGAAAGTACCACAGTATTCACAGTGCCTCCCACCACTACTGTAGCAGAGGGTGCTTGGAATTGGATGTGGATCAGTTCTAGCCCAAATGAGTTTGACAAAGAGGGAACTACAGAAAGTCCTTTCATTACTGATGCAGATTATGAAAATTACGAGCATGATCTTGATAATGGTAGCCATGATTATGAATCTACAACCTTTCACACTGAATTACAAACCCTTACACAAGCCGTCCAACCTGCTGAGATAGATAAGGATGGCAGCAGCACAGAGCAGACTCAGGGCAACAGCTGGTTGCTGGTTGGATTGTTGGTCCCTCTCTGCATCTTCATTGTGGTAATGGTGGCCCTGGGTATCATCTACTGTACTCGGTATACCTCCAAGCCACAGAACAAGAATGCCACAGAGTGTTACCACTGGATTCCTGGTGCTGGTGATAAAGCAGCTGCTGATATGGCAATTGGTGGTGCAACAAAGGTGTAACCAAACTGTTCCAGGACACGCAGATAAAAATATGCATGTACAGATGTTTTGAAACATTTACAGCAAATGGTAGGACAAAGAAATTAGACGAAGAACTGTCTTGTATCAGTACAATCCCCAGTTATTAATGGTGGATATGTAAATGGAATATCTGTCAGTGATAAGACAGGGGACATGGGAGGAACTGGGAAACCTCTAAAACTGTTTCTCTGCTGTACTCTGCTGAAAGAGAAAAGACGCTCTTGTGATATTTCCTAACCTCCTCACCCTACCTGTGACATGGTTGCTTAACTGGTGCAATGTAGCAGCCACAAGGTCATAGCTAATGTGAAAAGACACCTTAGCCTGGTTTCACATATTTATTATACATTTTTTGGGGGTTTGAAGTAGTGTTTCAACAGAATATTGTTTTTAACCTCAGAGAAGTGTCATTGTAATGAAAGTACTGCTGTGTTTGCCTCGATGTTGAGCTGTACTACTTGTTTCAACTCTCTGAGCCAGATCCAATGGATGACCTGTTTTTGCTACCCAGAAATGAACAAAATTTGCAATTGTTACAGTGGACATCGCTGTCCTCCCCTCTGTGACAGAGTCCTATTTAACTATTCAGCCATTACTGTGAGGTAATGCTTTATTAACAACATGCCTGAAGCCAGTTACGACAACCACCTGTAGGCTAGAAGGAAATTGACTGAGATGGAGTCCTAATGAATATATGCTGTGGAGCTTCAAAGTCATTTTTTTTTTTAATTTATGCATATTTTTAGTGGGGTCATTATGCTCTCACATGTACGAACCATCCGATCAGAAATACATGGGCGATATTGTTGTGTGACCAAGCAAACATGGTCAAAAATGGTTTTATTCTGCAAATATTGAACACTTCAGCTTCTGAACACCCACTGTTGGATTAATTCTTTAACTCTTGAATTTTTTGCTCATTAAAGTATGATTCCACTTTGCTAATGATTTCACTGTGACTTATCAACCAGAATCTAACAATTTCCTAATTTTATCACTATCCATCCGTCCATTGTGTATGGTGCTTATCCGTCAGGGTCACAGCGAAGCTGAAGCCAATCCCAGCTGAATTCATGCGTGAGGCTTCGTACACCCTGGGCAGGCTGCCGATCTATTGGAGGGCTAACACAAAGACAAAAAACACTCCCACTCACATTCACACCTATAGGCAATTTAGAGTAGCCAGTCAACTTAATCTGCATATCTTTGGGCTGGGGGAGGAAACCTGAGTGCCCGGAGGAAACCCACACCGGCAAGGGGAGGACATACAAACACCACATAGTACAGCCCCGGTCAGCCATGAGGTTCAAACCCAGAGATGTCTTGCTGTGAATGAACAGTGCTTGGGGCATGGGATAGGGGCACGGGATGACAAAACTAAATATATCCTCTGGTCACTGATTTCAACCCAGTTTTCTGCTTTTTGAAGGGAAATGCAGACACATAAATATTTATGATATATTTAAGTGCTCTTTTA
Organism: Chrysichthys thysi; assembly: GCA_030068315.1. Classification (NCBI taxonomy): domain Eukaryota; kingdom Metazoa; phylum Chordata; class Actinopteri; order Siluriformes; family Claroteidae; genus Chrysichthys; species Chrysichthys thysi. The sequence continues at coordinate 14,106,618 of JAQLOM010000001.1, forward strand.
TGTTACAGTGCATAATTACATGTGATAATTTGAACATCGTGTTGCATTGGAATTTATGTTTTGTGCCAAATTGTCCTCTGGAATCTAACTACGTGAATGGTTGAACAAATATACATTCCTCCAACTGCTGTAATATACAGGCAAAAATGAAAGGTCTTGCGCAAAGCATGCTCATTAGGTTGTGGAAATATACTTGCACGATATTTCAAGTGAAACATACATAACTCACTTCATGTGAAACATGTGCATTACTCTGTTTCATATTACAATTTAAACCGGTCCAGACTACGGAGATTAAATTTGAACAATTAAATATATTCTACCTAAGTGTGTTAAGTGTGTTAAGAGGGAATAACATTTTCAGCAGGTCTCCCAGAATCATTGTATTTTTCAGTAGGAAACATTTATTCATCTTCAGTAACCAGTTTCTCCCGGTGAGGGTTGTGGTGCATCCAGAGCCTATCCTGGGAACACTGGGGATGGGAAAGTGAGGAAACCCTGGATTGGGGACTAGCATGTTTTTAAATATGGGCGGAAAAACCCAGAGAACCCAAAGGATACCAGTGCGGACATGGAGAGAACATGCAAAACTCCACACAGACAGTAACCTGAGCTCAGGTTAGAACTAGAGTCTCTGGAGCTGTGAGCCTCCCAGTAGTGAACATATGAAACAAAATTCTTTGTTTATCCAATGAAGGTTGAGGCATGAAAAGTTCTAAATGGTACGTTATATATTTGGAGTTTACCATACCTCTAAACAAGCGTGCAGAACCTGCAAGTAGGTTGAATCTTTCTGCTTTATGCCATATACAATCCAAGTGTTCATCTAAATCCAGTTCCTTCTGTATTTGCTGCCAAAAACAGTCTTTATCAAACAGCACAGCTGTTAGAAGTTTCGTACACATGTTCATGCAGAGGGCAGGAGGATTCCAGCAAGCAAGAATAGTTTGGCTCAACACCAGGAACAAACCCAATGTAAACATGCATATATTATGTGTAGTCTTCTTTGTCTGTAGACGCTTTGTGCGTGTGCAGTGAACTTACTATATAATGTCTACGTCTCTAACTTAACGTTTTACAATTCGAAAAGCTCTTACCGAGCAGCAAGATCTGCATGATACCGAGAGTTAGGTAGTTCATGAAATATGGATGTTGTGCTGTAACAAAGGAGAAGATTGATCTAAAAATGTCATAAATTGCATCCACGTGATAAATCTTTGCGGCTTTTGTCTTCTGTCTGTTCACAAAGAGTGCTTGTGGACATATTCAGTTTGCTGCCTGCAATCTCTGGGTGTATATCAAATCAGTGTATTGACTTTTGATGGTTAATGACAAATTTGAGCTATGTCCAATAACCTATTTATTATGCACAGAATACATCTATTATTGTAGTGCGATTGAAATACAGCTTTTCATTTGATTCAAATGGAAGTTCTGAGAAATGTGCTATTTCTGTTGTACGTGTAAGCCGATGAAATTTAATTGCTCAACCCTTTGTTGTGCAAAAGCTTTGGCTGTTTGGCTTTCGACCTCATGTGATGTTAATTTTGCAGTTGTGAGACAATAAGTTCCTTACTGAAAATAATTTGGTGAGATGTTTGAATGAGTTACATAACATTTCGTCTAGACCCAGAGCACAGGCACAATCCAAGAGTAAAACTGTAACTCTATTAGTATTCTGTATAAAAGCACTTATGAAATGAGGTCCTTGACCAGAGGCTGCCTTTCCATTTCCTGTCCGAGGATTTGAGCTGGCTCCGTTGCGCCTGATTATAGTATGGAGGCATTTTCTGCCTTGTGTTCAATCTACCACACACTGCCTTAAAACATGTTGCTCAAATTCAGCTCCAGTGCTGTTGTTATATGGTTATATAGATTGTAATACTCAGACTCTAGTGTGTTAGTTTTATCTAGACCTGTGATGCTTTCTCATGTTTCGAGACTTCCAACATCTGGATAGTTTCATCTCTTAACCATATGCACCGCAATGGCTTCATTGTTTCGGGCTCTTTATTAACTCAGTGTGTTTCTGTTGAAATTCTCCTGATGTTTCTCGGTTGAGTTCATCATTGTAAATTCATGCAAAATTTGTATTCAAAATGTAAAGTAGTTTCAATTACAGAGACAGGCATGGTTAGCGGTTGTAGTCACTTGTGCGTGATTATAGTTATGGCTTTTCTTTCCACTTTGGTCATTTGGTCAGTCTCATGAACTAATTCTAACTGAAAATTTTAAAATAAATTCTACGGTACAGATTTTATTTCAGAACACAATCCAACTGGATATATTAGATTCACATTATCTTGTAACGACAGAAAAACATCTAGCTTTCATATTATGCTTGTTAGGACTGCTTATTTCTTTGTGTAACAAATCACACTCTCACATCCATATTTTTTTTGAAGAGTTTCGATGGTTTATTTGGAAACAGGTGCCGCTGTTCTTCCGAATAATGGATCGCTAAGCACTGCTAAGGCCACACTAGCATGGACTGGGTTATTAGCTGCAGATTAGAGGTTGACCTGCCCAGCACTGAGCCAACTTACAGATAAACACATTGTTTTGTATGAATGAATGAATGAATTATCATTATAACCAGGGTGGGTGTGAAATAAGGAACCTCATTATTAGTATTATTGTTTTGGATCAAAATGTTTTGTTTTGGCAACCAAGCATTTTTCTAAGCACTACACGGCTAATGTTAACGATTTCACCATGGTTATTATTTACAGCTCTAGCAAAATACGCTTATTATTTAAAACAGAAAGAGAAGACACGACAGTGCAGCACAAATTTGTAATCAATTCGAGTACGCAAAAGGTTTTTGTTTATCGTTACACATAAACCACCGATCTCAGTATGCGTTTTCAATAATGCTCCGCTTTTATTAGCCGCACTGTAAAAAGAAAGTAACCCAATTCTATCAATTCTGTCTCATTTCTATAAGCCTGTACTGCTTCAATATATAACAGAACACACTGTTGGAATAAATTGAACACATGTTGTTGGGTTATGTGCAGAACCGAACGTCCTGGATTGCTTTAAGTAACCAAAGATTGACTCGTTATGACTCTGGCACAGGCCTTTTTATCCTCATTTCAGGGGCTGTTTAGCTTATTCATGATTATTGAGGACCCAGACTGAGCATTTGAAAACATTTCTTTTAATACATTTTGAAAAGTCATTGGAATGTTTTTATGTTTCTAGAAAATATTTAGTTCATTCATTCACTCACCCCCAGCAAGCGCTTTATCCTGATGAGGGTTGCCATGAATTTGAAGCCGATTCCAGTAACACTGGATGCAAGGTGCAAGAATTCACCCTGGATGGGACACCAGCCTTTTAATGCACACACAAAATGCAGGTTTTTGGGCAGCGTATCCCAGAGGAAAGCCAGAAGAACATTACAGACAGTAACCCCAGCTCAGGTTCGAGCTCGGAGGTATCAACACTTCCTACTGCACCACCATGTAGACATGTATTTTGATTTTTTGCCATAAATTTATTCTGTAAAACCTTGGCTAAGTTTGCAGAAAGTTTGATCCAAAGCCTATTTAAATAATGCAGTAATTTTAAACACCAAACCAAACGTAACACTTTCTTTCTTTCTTTCTTTCTTTCTTTGAAATGTATTGAATTGATGCAATTTATTTTGCATTACATTAAGTAGTATACGAGAAACACAAGGTGTTTACTGAAAAAATGTCAAAATCGTTCAAATTTAAAACAAATTTCAATAGTTGTAAACTATCCAAACACCCAACACCACACTGATTAGATAAATGATGAAAAATACATATTAAAATACATAAACTACTTCTTTCAGCAAAGAGTCTTGGTGATGAGACTTGGGGAAGTCATTTTTGACGTTCACTGGTGATGAGGGACTTCTTGAGGTGGTTGTCACTTACCACCTGTGGCATCACAAACCTGACACCTCAGCAGGGTCTAGTGTGGTGAATCAAAGCAAAACCACCAGGATAAGTATGCTGGGATGGTGTAATAGCTAATAAACTCAGATAAGGTATTTGCCAGACCTATTTTATGTAATAGTCAGAGAAATGTATTAGTTTCTGTGGCGAAGGGTACAATGTGTTATATACTTTATCTTAAAAACGGTCTAAATTAGTTTCTTTTATATCTTGCTGAAGGGGTGCACCTTATGCAGGATCTTGATTTATTTGCTTTCTCAAGAAATTTGGTGGTGTAGCTCGAGTTACACCATTCTCTCACTTGGTGTTTTGACCTCAGGTCTCTCACAGCTGACCCGGAGCTATCAAATGAACATTCTGACCTTAAAACCACAACTGCATGTTTTTCTTAATCAAGAATACATACTGGAGAGTTTTATTCAGTTTCCACTGGAATTTAGAGAATAAACAAACAAAGCAGTGAACTTAAACATATGCACGGGGAAAAAAATAAGGAATGAATAAATGATTAAATTGTGTTTTCATTTGAAAAACAGCTTTTGAATATGGGACTGAAACTAATACGAAAACAAATAGATAACAGAAATTCTTGCCATGCATAAAATATACAATACAAAAAGACACAAGGGTCCATTCATATCTCACGTAGATTGATATTTTGTACATGACTAATTGCAATATGATACAGAAGCCCAAAGAAAACCATGTTATAACAAAGTGCTTAAATGAAAGAAACTAAACTAAAGGAAAGCAATGGATAATCAGTTGATTTAAAAAAAGCCAGTTTTTGTTATGGTCTAATCGCTGAGGAATTTGTTATAGAACATTGCTGCTACAAAATCTTTGATATGAGATTTATAACTGACAGATGTGGAGAGATAATACAGATGCAATTCACCTTGGCTGCACTTAGCCATGCCTGGCAGATTGCTTTTGAATTCCTTAGCACCACTATGCCTGTGATGTGCCAGCTCTTGGCTGATAACAGAAGAGCCTGAGAAAATATTTGGATAGCTCTTTCCTATTCTGCGACATAGACTGAGCAAGCCACCAATATGTGTATAAGATACTAATCAAGATACCAGTGTGTACACATTTAATACAAACACCCATTTTATTGTTCATTTAAATGTCTTCCCCTTCTTCTTCTTCTTCTTCTTCTTCTTCTTCTTCTACCTTAGGCTAAAGAAGCCTTTTTTGAATAGATTTCTATTATACAGTGCAAAAGTTTAGCTTACATCCCATCCCATTTCCCCCCGTTGCTGTATTGTAGTATAATGACATGGAGTGTTTCGAATCATCTGCAGGTATGTTGGAGATAATGGTTTTCATCTGTCGAGCGTTTTTCATACACATTACAGCTCGAGTCAGGTACATGGTAATATTGAGTGTGGACAATAAAAGCACAGGTTCAGGTTCTGTTTCAATCCTGGTAACGTCTACACACTGTGGGTAACATCTGAAATCCACCCTGTGTACACGTGCACACATGCTTGGATTTACAGCAGATACGTACCATAAGTACCACCAGTATACAGCATCATACGGTAATCATTTCCTTTCTCCCACTCACAGGCTTAAATCAAGCTGTACCTGATTGTGCATGCCTGTGGCTTGAGTAGGTTCTGTAATTTCAAGGCAGTTTTTTTCCCCTGAACACCTTTAATGTCAGCTTTGTTTTTTTTGTTGTTTTTTTTTTACAGGTGACTTGGTTATTTGGTTCGAATGCATTAGTTAGGGAAAAAATGCTCTAGTTAGGGGACTTTAGGGATACTGATCAGAAGTTTAGGGGTTCAAGCCCAGCACTGCAAAGCCGCCTTGCTGGTGAGTCTTGAGCAAGGCCCTTAACCCTTTCAGCTCCAGGGGCACTGTATAATGACTGATCTTAACTTCCTCATGCACTGGGATATGTGAAGAAATGAATTACCAGGACAGTGGTAGCTCAGGGGGTAGTAGTATCGTATGGCTTTCATTTCACAACCCCAACTTCAGTAGACTGTCCCAGGCTTCATAGGCTGCTCCGCACT
>JAQLOM010000001.1:14180124-14191599 GCA_030068315.1 Chrysichthys thysi
TTTGAGCAACTGTTACTGTGACCACATAATTTCCTCAGGGATTAATAAAGTATTCTGATTCTGATTCTGATTCTGATTACATAATTTGCCATAAGGGTTTTTTTTTTTTTTTTTTTTTTTTAACTTCTGAAGATGAAGATGGACTTCCATCTAGCCACCTTACCCCATAACCCCCAGACATACAGATTGTTGTCACTTCATTAACTTTAATGTTGCTGTAACTCTCTTGGCAGCCTTGCTGAAAAGTTCTCATACATAAGAGATGTCCAGTTCCCGTTTTCTCTGCTTGCTGTTGATGTTGGAATCTTCATGATGTTTCAGGATACATCTAATATTTTGAAAATTCCTTTATACCCCTCTTTTCATCAATACCTTTCGACAAGGAGATCCTGTATGTGCTTTGACAATGGCTTTAGCAGTCAGATGAAGCCCAGAAGATTTCAGAAATATCCTACAGAAACAGCTAATATCGATCTGGGATTAATCAGAACCACTTCATTAATAACATCTGTATGATTTCACGTGAAACATTATAAAAGGGTATGCACACTTGTGCAACAAGTTATTGTACAGTAAGTCATTTCCCTTCTGTTTTTCTCCTAAAACGTTTCCATTTGTTTTTCACTTGAATTTTGTTGGATGCTATCACATTGAAGGTGGAAAATGATCCAATATTTTTATAATAATTTATCTTGTTGGTTGAATTCTTTACTTGACCAAAACCGGCAATTTTAACAGGGTGTGTTTTTTTCTTGTGGCTACTTACATTGGAAATAAATGATGTATTGCATCAGTTTTTTGCTCCTAACTGTCAGCTAGTATAGCAAACTTGTATTCTTAGAGCATCTGTGGTTGCATACATCTACAGTGATTTAAGTGTCAGGAAATCAATATATTTCACCATGTTGAAGGGTATGCAGGTTGCCTCCGCTTTCAGGATTTTAAGTCTTTTAAAGATGTTCCCAGTTAGAATACTGAGCTTAAGAAAGAATGTTTGTGTCAGACTTCGGTTATTTTGAGAGCCGTCTGTACTTCTGATCGGAATGCGTCAGTGAAACGTTCTCATTAAGAATTCCAGTGGCATAGCAAGAGCACATTTCATCCAGCTGCTTGCTTTTGCCTGCGGTGACCTCCTGTCTACGTTATTAATCGGACTTATTTTTTTATTAATCAACTCTTTTCATGTCTTGTGAACTTTCTTGGCGTATATGCATGCTAGTTTGTTGGCAGAAATTTCAAGAATTATTCATTCTTTGCAGATCAGTATAGCTGTTTCAGTAAAGTATGTTTTGACAAGAAGTCTCCATCTAACTGCTGTTGTGCTCCACAAGGCTGTTGCTGAAGTTGAAATCATAATGCAAATATATTTTTTTTAACTTACAGAGACAGTGATGTAAGTAAGATCAACTACATGTATGCTCAGTATGTGAAGAACACGATGGAGCCACTGAACATTCCTGATGTCACAAACCTGATGTCTGATCAGCAATTTCCTTGGACTGTGAGTAATCACGAGAAAAAATTCCTCTGGAAGCCATTATATAAAAGGATGATCCTCTTCTGGCGTCAAGAATTTTCCCACAATCACAGTGCTCATATGAATCTCTTTTCTTGGTGCTCTCAGAGAGCATCTTAAAAATCTCTTTTATCTTGTGGCAGAGTTTAATTCGCTGCTTAATGAGCATAAATGGATGAATCACACTAATATCCCTCTCTTTCCAGAGTGAGAACCCCGACTCCCCAACCTACCATGTGAAGAGTTTGTTATGCACACCAATTAGGAATGGGAAGAAAGATAAAGTTATAGGTAAGTCTTTTATTTTTCCACTCAGCTGCTAGTGATGGAGACTGGTTCCTAGGAGTACTAATAATCAGTAATAATCTTGTGTGTTGTATAATACAATAAAACACAGTACTGTATGCCCTATGAGAACCTTATGGCCCAGCCACACTCAAATACTAAAACTAAAACAGACACGTTCTCAAAGGATTACAGTGAACCCCCGCCTATGGCAGGGGTTACGATCCGGCGCTGCACGATATATGCATATATATATTAAGGCTTTTTAAACCATTTCCTCTCTCTTATTAACCTTTTCCACACTCTTATAAACAAATCCTATGCTCATCAACACTTTCAACACTCTTAAACATACGTCATTTTAACAACATATGCAATTCCACATGCGTTCTTACTGCCGGTGAGATCACTTCCTGTTTACAGCCTGTTTACTAGCTGAAGCGGAAGTGGCGTACACCACCACTGTGTATTCATCCGCTGATGAAATACTGTGCATACTGTTTTATTTTGATTTAAATGTTCTTTTAATGTTTGAATTAACACTTTAAAAAAATTATATTTTGAGTCCCACGAAAGCCTAAAAATTCCGCGAATCAAAATTTGAAAATCCGCGATGCACTGAACCCACGATAGGTGAACCACGATATTGCGGGGGTTCACTGTATTACCTTTGGACGTCTAAACTATTTGTCATGCTTCAACAAATGACATCAGCAGGAAGCTTGAAAGACACCACCATACTGTGGAGCGTGTCAAATAAAACACACTTCCTGCTGGGATCAGTGCTGAGTAATACAGCTCCTTTTGTAAACCACTGCCCAGATTTTAATAGCCATCATTAGCAAACATTTCAGTAGAGCCAACGTGACAATCAGGGCCTTGCTTGTATAGAATGCGAATTTACTCAATAATTAGTTACCTGAAGACTCTTATCAGTAAATGATGGATACAAAATGTACCCGATTTACCATTTACACAAAGGCATTTGCCAGTTGGTCAACAAGATGGATGAATCTACGGGTGAGGTGAAGGCGTTTAATCGGAACGATGAGCAGTTTCTCGAGGCCTTCGCCATCTTTTGTGGGCTTGGGATCCAGAACACTCAGATGTACGAGACTGTGGAGAGGGCCATGGCCAAGCAGGAAGTCACCCTTGAGGTCAGTGCAATTTTTTATTATTAGTTAGCATAAAAAGAACAAACAAAATGGAAACATTTAAACAATGAAAACCAAATGATTTCCCAGTAGGGGTTAAAGGAGTATTATTAATAGCTTATTAAGTATTATTAATAGCTCCTCAAATAATTTTTTTTCTCATCATTAAAAAAGCCTATTATTGTGTAACATTTTTTTTTTTATAGAGAAGGCCACATCCTCCCACTGTGCCCTAATTTCATCTAATCTGATCTAATCTAATCTCCCATTTTCACTCAGCCCACTTGACGCTCTGTCCCTCCTCCTTCTTTTATTCCTTTGCACTCCTCCTCTGATCCCTCCATTCTGGAGCTGTCACAGTCAGAGGTACCCCAGTGACAGGCACTCGCCCGCAGCTGACAGAATGGCGGGGATGAACTTCAGATCTTCTCCTTTCAGTCCCTCCATCGCACCATTCCTCTCATGGTGCTTTTCCGTTACTAATGATCCTCGCAGCAACAGTTCAGAAAAAAGAATCATGTGTGGCGTTAAAAGATGACGAGCAGAGGAAGCTGTGTTATTTACACTTTGACAGTTTTGTCAGCTTGAGCTTGTTAGTCAAGATAGTCAAGGACAAACATGCTGTGACTCCAAAGGCAGCAGGTGCAGTGTCATTCAGTGTATAATGTGGAGAGGGTTATGTTGAGTTAGGAAGCAGTTATATAAACAGATAGCCTTTTCATGTAAATAAAATTAAAAGGAACATGCAATTTTACATCAATAAAATGAAATCAGATAAAGACGATTATGGAAGTGTGCGTGTGTGTTTGTCTACGTGTGTTTCTCAGGTTCTCTCCTATCATGCCTCCGCTGGGGAGGAGGAGACGCGGGCCCTCGAGGGAACTGTGGTAAATTGCAGTTTGTTCATTTTACATTTCCTTTTACCTTTTTTTTTTTTTTTTAACAACAAACCAAGCAGCAAAACATCAGCATTTATTTTCCAGAAATGCAAATATTTAGATGATTATCATCACAAATTTATTCTGACATTAATAAGTGGCACAGTATTCCAAGATTTCATGGCTTTGCTTTTCAAAACTCAATTACCATGAAATATACCAGAGAATAAAAAAAAGTTCCATCCAAAAGCTTAAGAATGATGTTTCGGCAATTTGATAACAGAAATCTCATCTCTGATGGTCAGTGAGAAGAGCCACAGAGTGGCATGGGCCTCTGTACTCGCTGATTATTTCACAGCCCAACCAGCACCAGTGTCCCAAAGTAAAGCCTGAGAGACAGGATTTGTGCAGCATGTGTCTATGGGGAGCTGTTGAAAATGCAGTGAATTTGTGTTATTTGCTGCTAGAGCAGAGGTCCATTTCAGAAAGGAGCATTTGCTTGAATGAGAGACCAAAATCCATCCAAATAAAACACAAACATCTTTTTCCGTGACTGAGGAGAGCTTGAGGTTTACTGTGAACATGCACAATCATCACTTGTATTTAGCGCTGAGTTAACTAATTGCAGTCTGCGTGGTGGGTTTTTCTTTTTTGTTGTTTTTTTTGGAGCGGGGGCCATAACCACAGGCCTCAAATTTCAGGCTGTGAGACTTGAGATTGTGTTTAGGCCTTTTCAAGCCGTCTTCCTGCCTGATAAACAGCATGTTTTGATTAATTGCGTGTTTACATAGGTTGTTTGTGTAACATAAAAACGAATCTCAAATGAATTCTTAATGAGTTTTGTGCCTCTCACAGCACAATCTGGAAAATAATGTTAGTTGTAATGTACTTTATTCTTAAAAGCATATGCATGTATACATTTGTGTTAGTGTGTCTTGTGTATGTTTTTGTTCAAAGGCAGCCACTGTTCCCTCAGCTCAGTCTCTGAGGCTACTAGATTTCAGCTTCAGTGACTTTGACCTGTCTGAAGCCGAGACCACACAGGCCACTATCCGCATGTTTGTGGACCTCAAGCTTGTGCAGAACTTTCAGATGAAGTACAAGGTACATGCTCACACACAGACTTTAATGCAAACCACAGAACATGTATAAAAATTCAGATCTTTGAAGAATCACTTTGTTAGTCATCTTCAATATAATTGGCACATATCACTAACACTATAAATGACTCTGACATCCTGAAGGTAAGCTGGTTTTATGGGCATTTGCTGGGCCCAATGTTGGGCATATCACATACAAAGTATTTTTTTTTTGTGGTCAAGTTTTAAAAGAATGGTATCCATTCACTAAATGTCAGCACTGCAAAATAACTGCTATGGCTCAGAGCAGAAAGTCCTTGCTAAATTTAAAAACATAACCAGCTCCTTTAATTTAGTTCTTCGTTGCCAGATGAAGTCCATACCTCTGGCTAGCTAATGATAGGTACAGTAAAAATGGCTGTGTACATGTTTCTCTAGAACAAACTCCTTTTATGGTGCTTGATGCCAGCAGAGACGCCATACAGATGGGGCGCAAAGACAGGCTTTTTATTGATTTCCTAGGCAGCGCTTACTCTGAGCTGCATGAGTGTAAGCAGGCGCCCTTTAACCACTCTGGCACAGAGTCGAGATCAATCACAAAAACCTCTGCCAGCTGTGACTGACCACCCGCCGAGAGCCAACAAAACCATATCATTTACACACGCCAACTGATCCAAGAACTGTGCACAGATGAAATTAGCAGCGAGCAAAGTGCTTTGTATACGCTGATCTTTTATTTTGGATTTTTTTCCCCTCATGTTCTCTCTAATTTGGTCACCTGCCATTTCCCCGCCACCAACCAGCTTTCTTTTATGACATGACAGCTACATCATAAGACATCTACCAACTGGAGAAGGTTAGCGTTAACTTGTGCTTAGTTTGAGACATGTAAAATCCAGCTAGCTGCAACTTTTCGAACTGCTGGTCATGCTGTGTCACACGTAGAGAAAAATATTCTCGTCCTTCTTCTTCTGCATACATGAGCTCACAGTCACACATTGTATAGTGTCTCTGTGATTGACAGGTGAGAAAGCATATGCCATCCCTGCCACCCAAAAAGCATGACCAGTTTTGCTTCTTGCTTCTCATGACCATGGCATTGTCAGGATTCTACCTTGCGATCTCCCTGTGCTTTTAGGACAAACGCTTTCACTGGCTGTGGAACAGTGTAGCAGTCTACATGTTTTGTGGAGTTGGAGAAGACCTATGATTTTATGATTTGATATTTGTTGTTGGAGGCACTGTGGGAGTATGGGGTTTCATGGTCACTACTTTGTGTGATCTGGTCTCTCTATGGCTTCAGTGAGAGATGATTCTAGGGATCGATGTTAGACACTAGGGCTGTACCATATCCCTACACTTGTACATGGTTTTCATGGATAGGATAAAGACCCAGCCAAAGTCAGAGAGGTCAAGTGTAGGAGGTTAGTGGGAACATCACTGTTATTTGCAGATGATGGGATCTTAGCCTCAATATGAAGAGGACCCCTGACATGCACTTGAATGTCTCATTGCTGAATGTAATATGGGGTGGGATGATAATCATCCCCTCCAAGTCAGAGGCCATGGTCTTCTGCTGGAAAAGAGTAGGATGCTAGATCTTATTTATGTGATGGAAAAAGAGAGGGTGAGAAGAGATGGTCTGGGCACTTTATAAAGATTCAATATGGCCGCTAGACCGGGGCAGACCCAGGACCGGCTATAGTGCTTGTGCATCACAGTTGGCTTGGGGCTGTCTAGGGATCTCCCCGAGGAACTAAAATCTATGGTCAAGTATCCCTGGACTGACTTTGTCCCATTGCCCCCGTGACTCCCACCAAGAAAAGCAGAATGAAAACGAAAGAATGAATTTATTTATTTTGGCCCAATACATTTTCGTTTTTAGCTTTACAGCTAGTCAGGTACCAATATTGGCATTCATGAAAGATGAAATTAAATGTTAATGGCTGCCCTACAAGATTGTGTAAACATTAGTGAACTGTGCTAAAAAAAAAAAGTTTCCAATGGATTTCAAAGCTATTTCATTGATCTGGAAAATAAATCCAGGTAAATCTTACATTTATTAAATATACTTATAGGAATAAAGGAAAAAACAACCACAAGTACTTGGTGCATGTATTTGATCAAAATCGGCTGCACCACTGGAACAGCGTATTTTAATCTAGGTGGCTGTCTATGCAACAAATGCACCAGTCACAGATTAAAGCACAAGTACAAGCTTGAAATGGATGAAGTTCACTCCTGTAACAAATATACAGAGACATAAATATGATCGATGCTTAAAGAATCACTGAAGAGGGGTGTTAATGTAGGCACTGAATAACCATAACCCATAAACCTTTCTAATCCTTGTTTCTCATTAGAAATAACACAGATTAAATCCTTAATAATAAACTCTGTAGGTAATACATTACCTGATTTTGTTTATATAATATGCTTTACTTTCACTGACTACTGTATGATTTATACTAAATTGGTGACCAAACGTACTGTGAAATGCATCCATGCTTGTACGTTGGTATTACTTTGGCCGTTTTCTCTTACAGTCCTTCTGGGTTAAGACGACCACAAGATTTATGGAGGAGGAATAATTTGATTTGCAATTTTCTTGACAATTGAATTATAAGAACAAGCAAATTTAATTTGTCTTATTCCGTTAAGGATGACCAGATGATCCAAGATATGTTGCCATCATTTTTTTTGTCACTGAAATTTTGTTCTCTTTCTGTCTCTTGTGTCTGGGTCCTGTCTGTGACTTATTGGTGTTTTCAGAGTCTGTGTCAGTGGATCCTGAGTGTGAAGAAGAACTACAGAAAGAATGTGGCCTACCATAATTGGCGGCATGCCTTCAACACGTCTCAGTGCATGTTTGCCATACTCAAATCTGGGAGGCTACAGGTCAGTGCAGCTAACTGATGACCCGAACAAAAGGCCATGGGTAATTTCCTACTGAAGTTTAGCGTAGCATGAAACAAAGCAGATACTGTGTCTGACACCTATTAACATGAGTGTTAGTTCATAATTACAAACTAGGATTCACCTACATCTCTCAAGGGTAATGCTGACACAGAATTGAACTTTTAGAAGTCTGCACAACAAAACTTCCATGGAACTAAAATACATATAATCTAGTATTTAAATAATAATAATAATAATAATAATAATAATAAGTATTATTTTTTTTAATATATAATGATAATGATAAAAATGTTTTTTTAATTATTATTTATTTTATTTTATTTTTTTCATCATTTTTGATGATGTAGAGGGATTGTGTTGTAAACTATACACAAACATGCCTAATTAAATTGTGATACAAATTGTGAAATATATACCTTTATTATTTTTTTTTATAACAGAAAGATATTACAATTTATGTTCATTCATCCATGCGTTCTATTTCGGAAACTGAGTTTACTGAATTTAGAAACATGACATGACAATAATGAACTAAATTTAGTCCTCAGGAAGAAGTCCCTACTCCTGTTCAGGAAAAAAGCAGATCTCATGACCAGAAAAAGTAATTCTTCTATTTTAAAACTGACAGAACAATCTAAATGATTTGGAGATACTGGCCCTGATGATTGCGACTCTGTGTCACGATTTGGACCACAGAGGCGTCAACAACTCGTACATCAAGAGGTATGTTTGTGTAATTTTTATTAGTGTTCAATTTATAATAAGCAGGACAGACTGGGCAAAGCAGTGGAAATTCTGTGCTTCTGAGTGCTGCTTGAGTGGTTCACAGGGAAGACTCAGCACTCTGACTGTTCATTATGTCAATAGGAGCGACCATCCTCTAGCTCAGCTCTACTGCCACTCCATTATGGAGCATCACCACCTTGACCAGTGTCTTATGATCCTCAACAGTCCAGTAAGTAGAACTTGTAAAGTTTTATTAGAAAAATTGTGTTATCTGATACAATATAATTACAATTATTTATTTATTTGATACTTTTATTCACTGAATAGAATGCTGCTGTGCTGTAGAAATGAGAACTCAGGCCATCACTGGAGAGCATTTGGTGCAAGTGCATTGTAAACCACAAGACTGAGAAGTGCTATGTTGACATTTTAGACATATGTTTTAAAAGCTAAAAACAGGTGACAAATTAAAGGGAAAAAATAATACATAGGGAAAATAATTAACACCATAATTGTCTAATTGAGTTGAGATCTGGAGACTGTGAAGACCACAGGATGAGATTTTACATTTTCATTTACATCTTCATCGAACAATTTAGTGAGCCCTCATGCCCTGTGAATTGGTGTGGACTACTTCTATCAGAATGAAAAAGGCTTAATTATGAGATAAAAGTGAGCAGAATAACTTAATAACAAAAATCTCCCATAAAGTGAGACTACAGTGGTATCCCGCTTAACGAACACCCCGCAGAACAAACGGTCCACATAAAGAACACCGCTGCGAACGCGCGTGACTCGCAGAACGAACGCGTTTCGCACAACGAACTGCACGTCGCACGTGAAAAAGTGGGTTTTACGTTTAAAAAAAAAAAAAGGCAGAATCTGGCCGGAAGCGTCTCAGATGAAGACAAAGCATCATCAGCAGGGGGTGGGTTCAGTTTTACTTTCACTTTCAGTTTTCTCGATTTTTCGCCGCGACCTAGAACGGATTACACGGTTTCCCATAGAAGTCTATGGGAAATTGTGTTTTGCATAACGAACTCCCCACTTAACGAACACGCCACTGGAACGGATTGCGTTCATTATGCGGGGTACCACTGTATTTTAAGATTTTAAGCACCTGTTTTTTTGTTTGTACTTGCTTTGAATGACCTTTATGTTTTGACATTCTGTGAAATTAGCATTACAGGGTTCTATCTGGGTTAAGAAAGAGTGACCCAAATGAGAGCCGTATAGTACTTCGGTTACAATTCTGGCATCTTGTTCCTATATTTTGACACTAATATTTATCCATTCTGCTTTTTTTTTCAGGGCAGTCAAATTCTAAGCAGTCTCTCAGTGGATGAATACAAATCTACACTGAAGATGATTGAAAAAGCTATCTTAGCGACTGACCTGGCCCTCTACATGAAGTAGGTACCAGACGTCACTCAAAGCTGAGAGAATAAAATGAAACCCTTAGTAATAATCAACTTTGTTTACTTTAAAGTTATTTGTTTGATGACAGTAAAATTTATTATACCATGTAAAGGTAAAGGATTAAATATAGGAGTCTATGTTTGTAACCAGTTATGTCATAATTGTATATCTTAAGTACAAATCTATCCTGTTTAGCACACAATCACTCGATTCTGTTGCTCTCCTTTCTAGCCATTAAAGGTATAGTTTAACTATGGGTGGAAAAGAGTGCAATAACTGAGAGTTTTTCTTTTTTGCTCCAGGAAACGAACAGAGTTCTTTGAACTAGCAAAGAACAATCAGTTTAATTGGGAAGACGATCATCACCGAGACTTGCTAAGGTGATTTCTATGGTTATCCATCAGAACAAATGATAAATGCCATATTCTTAGGGTTAGGGTTATTATTATTTAAAAATTAATCATATGTAAACAGGGTTTTTTTTGTTCTTTGTCCATGACAGGTCCATGCTGATGACTGCATGTGATATCTCTGCCATTACCAAACCATGGCCTGTACAAAAGAGGGTAAGAGCTTAAAAAAACAAAAGCCTAACACAGCATTGCTGTCAATGACATTTTGTCACATTTTACCTTTATATTTTTCAAATTTGTGTTTCACTGCCTTTGTCTTCTTCCTCTATCATCACCCCATCTCTTTCTATCTCTTTGTTCAGCAATTAGCTAGGAAGCTCATTAGAGGAGCTTGGCTTCTGTCAGCTACTCTCACACACACACGCACGCACGCATATGCAAACGCACACACACAAACCCAGAAGTGCACTGAAGGATGGCATTTGATGAACATAAAATATGTGTAGACATACCTCAGACTGACATACAGCAGGAACTGAAATTCAGAAAAAGGCAGGTTACAGAAAATTTCATTTATTATATTTTCCAGTATACACTCACTTTAATGCACTTTTTTCAGTGCATTATAAACCTATTGAAATATTTTCTATTTCATACGGTAAGTTGTCTAGGTAGAATTCAGGAGCCATTTTTGGCCCCAGTTAGACGTAACAAATGCAAACAAAACAGAATGCCAGAGGATACTCCTCACAGATGTGTAATGCAGCATTTACTTGTATTATGAGTCAGATGCAGATTTGATACTGTTATTGTGTTATTAGCCAATCATGAAATTTACTGCTGGCTCAAAATCAGTAGCTAGAACTGTGACCCAAACATCTGGGACCTTATGTGAACATGCTCTGATTGCTTCCTCGTCAACTAATACATGCACACTGGTCTGTCATTCTAAACTGTAGTTTGGACAAGATTTAGCATATACATTAAGAATGAATTTGAAACAATATGGAAATAATTTAACCTCCTGTGGCTTAGTGACCAGCTTAGAATAACAACTTTGTGGGGGAAAAAATATATATATACTCAGCAAAAAAAGAAACGCCCCTTTTTCAGGACTGTGTATTTCAACAATAATGTTGTAAAAAT
>JAQLOM010000001.1:14250750-14262155 GCA_030068315.1 Chrysichthys thysi
TGTGTGTGTGTGTGTGTGTGTGTGTGTGTGTGTGTGTGTGTGTGTGTGTGTGTGTGTGTGTGTGTGCGCGTGTGCATTTTTTCTTTGTCGTTGTCTCAATTATCACACCAATTCGAGAGCTGACTCAGAAGCCCTACTGTGGAAAGCTTATGGGACCAAACATGTGAATCCACTATATCCTGAATGTGGACATATCCACCTGAAGCTCCATTAGAGCTGTCTGAGAGCAAATAACCGCTATCCTCATATTCAATCTTTTATTAAAAAAAAAAACAGCTTTTGTTTTCTGCTTCTTAGGGAAATGTACGAAGGAGCTATTGAGAGTTTTGCAGGCATTTTCTGTTAAATCCATTATTGCAAATATGGAAGGAAAATGGCAGCTTTTTTCCATTTTTCAAGAAGAGTCTGTCTAGAGGAGGCAATCAATCAAAACTCAGTAACCAGGTTTAGATGGAAAAGTAACCAAGAGGTCATGGTAACGTTCAAGCTGATACTACCATCACCATGCTTCATTCAAGGGTGATGCGCAAAGTACTGTTTCTTCCCAGCGTAGTACTTTTGTGCCAAGTTCAGTTTTGATCTCATTAAACCAGAGATCAGACTTTTCCCCTGCATGTTTGAGTGTCCAAGAATTTTGTGGTAAACTCCAGATGGGATGTCATATGGGCTATGGCTGTCCTGTGACCAGCTTTTCCCATCCGAGTTGTAGATTTCTCCAACTTTTTCAGAGTTACCCACGGCCTATTGCTTCTTGCTTCATGCTTCATGCCACCTTTATCCACTCACTGACATTTATAGAATTCATCTTAGGAGTGTCCCTGTGGTGCCATATTCTTACCATATATGTGGAATCATTTTTTGGGGATCTTTGGGATATTTTTATATAAGCGACCTAGCTTTTCCAGAACCGGGCTTGTTTTCGTAGCACCTTGGTCTTCATGAAGCTGTTTAGGTGTGGTCCCTGACAAACTCTTGAAAACTTGGATTGCACGCACACACACACACGTTGACTAATAATGTAACATCTGATGACAGCTGCTTGCACAAGAACCAATTTAGGGATTTCACAGCAACGGGGACAAACACTTATGCAATCGCATAAAAAAACCTTTTTTTTTTAAATTTGCAAATAACTACTTAAAAAAAATCAACTATATCTGTCTCTTGATTCACTGTTACAGGCTGTTCTGTGTAGATTCAAAACATATAATCCCAGTTAAAAAATAATAATAAAAAATTAATACACTGTATTTAGCACTCTCATTACGCTGTTTGCAATCATTTTAAATTACCTAATGGCCTGTGCTTAATTTTATTTATATCTATGGCTCTTCTGAACGCTGTGTATGAATTGTGCTGTATAAATAAAGATCATTTATATAGCAAGTAATTTAGTGATTGAAACTGAATTTGGAGTCTCATTTGTCTGTGCTAGAGCGGAACGCGGCTCTCTTGACTGCCTCCCTCTTTACACACACACACACACACACACACACACACCAAGCCTGAATGAGTTTGCAGAATGATGAGTGGCACATTGCCATGGAAACATTTGTCTATTTATAGTTCCTGCCAGAGTACAGTAATGATTGAAATCATTATCATATTCATGAACACACAACTTTTTAGTTCTCTGGATCTTCAGAGTCCACCTTTTAATTCTGCTCTCCTCCTGTAGTTAAGACGGCCTACATCAGGGCTCGAGTCTCCCCTCCTTCCTTCTTTTTTCCCTCCAGGCAAAGCGAGACAATCTTCATGGGAATGGCCACATTTATAGACCTTAAACTAGATAATTGTTAATATGATTTTTAATGAGGGAGACTCCTAGTTTCTGTGTGTGGTTTTTTTTTTGTTGTTGTGTTTTTTTTCCTTCCGTTTTTAAATGGCTGTCTGTCATTTTTTCAGTGAGGTATTTCTTTCCCCTCTGTTTGGGTTGAAGATAATAAGTAGGTTTATGACCTACAACCCGAATTCCAGAAAAGTTGGGATGTTCTTTAAAGTTGAATAAAATGAAAACTAAAAGACTTTCAAATCACATGAGCCAATATTTTATTCACAACAGAACATAGATAACATAACAAAACAAATGTTCAAACTGGGAAATTGTACACCTTTTATCCTTTAAATGAGCACATTTCAAATTAGATGCCTGCTACAGGTCCCAAAAAAGTTGGCAAGGGGACAACAAATGGCTGAAAAAGCATTTTCAGGAACTAAAGCTTAAAAAAAAAAAGGCAGCTATAGCACCCACCTTTGCATTTAAGTCAATTAATGTACTATTTGTCCTGAGAAGTGTAAGACCCTTTGTCATAAACACAAAAGCTGTGAAAAGAATTGAATTCTTGCTCATAGAAAGGCGTTCTTAAATCAGTCATCAGGGCAACTTAAAGCGACAACCTCCAAAGAGCTTGGGATCGTATGCAGCATTGAGAAATTGACCCAAGATGAAAGAAAATGATAGATTTTTTGGAATGGTAGTAGAAACGGTGCACTGATTTAGTCATTCTCCTCATAACTGTTTGAACGAAAATGGCCGCCATAATAAGAAACCCAGGAAGATCTTATTTTTAAGTGAGAATCAAAAAAGGGCCTGAGGTGGGAATTGAAAAATGCATGTTGATGAGCTGCTGTCATTTGTCACAAAAAAAGAAGAAAAACAAGGAAAATAAAACCACCCCAAGTTGTTACAAAAACGCTATCATTACATCAGACATTGAGGAGGGTCGCTGATATTTTAGGATTGGTTTGCTGCCTCCGGTGTTAAATGTCTTAACTCGTAATCCGTTCTGGAGAGAAGCACACAGCCCTGTCAGAAAGCTGTGTCTTAGTCACAGGCCGTGGGTCCTCCAGCAGGAAAATGACTCCGCACATAACCTCTCAACCAAGAATGACCTGCTAAGAGTCCTGAACTGATGGCGACTGAGCATCTGAGGAAAGAGCTGAAATTTGCAGAAAATTGAAGCTGTTTGTTCAAGAAGAGTGGGCTAAACTACCGGTTGAGAAGTGTAGAAATCTTACTCAGAGCTACAGAAAGCACTCGACTGCAGTTGTTGCCGCCGAAGCCTGCGCTATATCAGGATATTAACGCAAAGGCAATGTTTTCCTCTGAGCAAATTTCATTTGTTTAGTTAAGTCAGAAACCAAAGACAAAGTTTCTGTTCTATCAAATATATAAATAAATAGAAAAAAATCATGGAGGATGCCAAATACTTTTGTCAGGTTCAGTTTAGTTCGGGAAAAAAAGCCCAGTTTACTTTTAAAGGTTTCTTTTTTCTAAATGGGAAGGTTACCAAAACCTTTGTCTGTACAGCACTTGTATGCAGTCTCTTTCTGGCATTCACACAGTTTACACAGCAGTCTAACCAAATTACATTTTGATTAAAGTGCTGAGCAAGTCATCAGTCATTTTTAAAAGGTATGTCCACCCAGGGAATTTACTGCAAGTCAACAACTCCAACACCATCTGTGAAAAGTACCACAGATTATATGAATGTACCTGATCTCATAGAAGCCTAGTTTTGGGATATTACAAGACTGAAGCTTGAGTGCAAGTACAATATACATTTAGCTTGTGCTCTAGGATGTTAGTTTTGTGGTTACATGTCAATAGTCTATATAGAGTCTATAAAAACCGTGTAATCACCAATAGTCAAAAAGCATTTTCACCATGTCCGGTTGAAGGAGAGTAGGGTATTAATTAGCTGTGTAGTTTGGAACTGCTTGGCAACATGAAAAACTGGTGGATCTTTTGAGGATTCTGCAATACCAGACAAAAATAAACAAAAAATCTAAGTGCATTTTGAATCGAATCCTTTTAAAAATTGTCCGTCTAATGTTCACATGGTCTAAAGTGCTATGGGACAGTTTGTTTTAAGCCTATTCATAAATTTTATTAAAAGAAAAAACCCTTTCCCCCCACCGTTTCCTGCTGAAAACATTTTGGGGCTGTTTTTTATACTTGTAGTACATTGTATATAGTTATATACTGTCATTAACTACGTGCTTGCCTAATGTTAACTAAGCCGAATAAAAGTTGAATGTACTGTTGATACATGGATAGATGTTACACCTGAGGCTTCTATGTGGTGTTTGTTAATATTGGGGAGTACCAAACACCTGTGGAAATCTTTTCAGATGAATATGTAGATTGGCTCATTTTCCATTATATTAGGCAGACTGCTCTTTACTCTTAGTATTAGCATGCTGCAGTGTTAAATTGCAGCACTCCTGCATGAAATGCGTAATTGCTGGCAGGTCTGGAAAAGAAAGATTTTATAATTGGAGCAAAGGACACTGGACATCATGACATGGCAGTGTAAGATAAGTGGCGGGCCGTGCATTTCACACCTAGGCCTTCAGTAGATCCCCCCTCCCCCCGCTCTTCCGTCACAACACCAACAACCTGCAATATCTCTATGCAGAAATACAGTATAAAGAGCCGTTACATCGCAGATAGATAACTCCTGTAGCCACAGTAAATACCTTTATAGAATAGACAAACAACAAGAACAAGTGAACAAGTTCCTTTCTATTGCAGCTACAGCCGCGACAAACAAAAAACATCAATAATAACCTCATAAACTTGCAATATTATTTAGGAAAATCGCAACATTTTACTCACCAAAAATTAGGATTATTTGTACACAAAATCCATCCTCAGGCTGTGAGCCAGGGGTATCGCTCGTAGTTAGTAACCTGAAAGTGGCGTACAAATCCTCCTCCAGGTTTTTACAGGCTAGCTAGCTTTGGAGTTGACCCACCTTTTTAAACAATGTCTAGCTTTTCTTGAAAAGTCCCTTTTGAAAATGGCCTTGAAAGTAAATCTGCCACCAAACCTATTTGTCCTCCTCAGCCATAATGGGATGACAAACCTGTGTCATGCTATGCTGCGCTGTGGTGTGTCTCACGTGTGATTATCACAGTATACAAAGAAATGGCTATTTCCCCACCCTATCCAATCAACGGGTGTGAATACGGTGACGTTGCGGACGCCTTCTAGAAGGCCCTCCGGAGTCAAACTCCAAATCTGAATCTGATTGGTTGAAGCAACAGTTGAATCGACATTTATTTTGTGTTGGAGGGCCTTCACAACAGATTCTGAAGGACTTCTGTGACTAGGACCCTGCCTGACAAAAAGTGATGGCTGAAATGTGATTGGTTAATAAGAAAATGCATGTCTCGCAGCAGCACAACTATCAGAAAAGCTCTGAAAGGAAGAAGAGACTATTTGGAATTATTTAATAAGTATCCATGGACAAAATATAATTAACATCAGTTTGTGATTCAGATATTTCTTTAGGCCTTCAGAGAAGGCCTTGAAGGCCCTGACGGCTCGCCACTGTGATATAGTGACTATTAAACTGTTATATCATATAAGCTTAACGCTACTGGATATTTTAGCAGTTCCAAATAATGACATGTAATTGAATATAAAAGTATATATTAATGCACAATTAAATATTTAAATGTTCAATCAAGGACCATTAAAATCTCGTTCCTCAGTATAGTAGCTGTAGGCCTCAGTAATCTGTTTTCAGTACTGCATACCCTCTATATCTTTAGATACAGCACAAGTGAAAGAGGGGCTCCATTCGTCATTGTATGCTTCATATGCTTCATTTTTGTTTTAGTACAGAAGTCTAATAGGTAACCCTCAGTAGCAGAGCAGTGTTTTGGGCGGTTATGTGCTTCATTTGTGTGGGTGTTACTGTTCGGTTTACAGTCGAATCTTTGCATTGTTTGTATTGTAGGTGTACAGGCACAGTGTTGCTCGTTGACGAGGCCCTTGTGACACGATTGAAAATAGCCGTTCCATTTCCCACATTCTCTCTCTCTGTCATTTGGGATCTTTATGAACTGGGTCACTTTTAATATGAGGGAGATCTAGATCTCAATGATGGTCATGGAGTCAGAACCAACTACTGAGAATAATGATGTGCCAACATTTTAGCACTAGGGATAATTCTCAAACTCTGCCTTGAATAAGGCAGGAAAGCATAGGTGTGGAAGGATGTAGTCTAAGCAGATACATGTGCAACAAATAAGCATTCATTTCTGAAATGTTAAAAATGACCTGGTGAGCTGACATCACAAGAAATCAGAAGTACAGTTGATCCTCTCATCTACAAACACCATGTTAACGGATATCGGATGCAGCAGACAAAATCTGCTGGTCTGAATACATAATCCATTAGCTAGAATGTCTGGAATGAAAGTTTAAAACTCCTGGGTGCTGCGAACTGACTCCAGTAGTTCAACAATTGTCTGTTAGGCGGCGGTGGCGTGCACGCTACTAGTTGCTTACAAGCGTCTGTTGAGCTGTGGTCGCTGTGAAACTATACTGTTTTTTTTTGGTTTTTTTCTCCGATTATTTGGTGTTTTTCACCTCAATGTTTTCTCAATGTACTTACCTGTTTATGTTGGTCGTCACGCTGCTTGTATAGTGTGTATGTGTACAGTACTTGGGTAGCACTTTTATGGACCTTAGTGGTGTTTTTCCTTGGATCCAATCCATAATTGATCCATTATTTTATCCCCCTACACTAAAACTCTTCACATCATCGGACGATTCAAGTCAACGGACACCCTCTTACAATTAGTCCGTTAATGCGAGGATTGACTGTTATAAAAATAATTTTTTGGTTTTTCTACCTAACTTAAATTTTTTTCATATATTCATTATAAATCAATGGTGTTCAGAAGTTCATTAAAAGCTGTGAGACATAGCTGTGCATTGCGGTGTTTTACCATGTATAGTCTGTACACGTTAATGGCAATGCATTATGGGTAGCAATATGATGGATTTTACAGAACATACCGTAAAGGACGTATACAATTATACTGCATACTGACAACTTTTCAAATTGGTGCACTTTATGGTATGTAGAGAAGAACCGCAGGCACAGCAGCACACTTGTTTATTGACGTTCTGCAGTTTCTCTTACTCTAGGTCTTAAAGTTCATGTTTAATGCCGTAGCATGCAGTAAGAGTGAGAGATCTGAACATGGACAAGCGCGTGTTATCCGATTATGTCACAGATTACCCATCATCCCTCGCGTGGACAAATCAGATGACTCGGGCCAGCTGCACTGACGTGGTTCAAACAGGATTATGACTGGCGTAGGGGATGTGATTGGGTAGAAAGCGTAGTGTTATGAATCACCTTTGACTCCATTGGTCAGGAGACCTGTTGAAAAGGGGGACTGGAAGACTAATACCTCTGGGAGAAATTTTGATTGGCTGAGGAAGTGTCAAGATAAAAGCCCATTGGTGTTTTATGCAGTGCTCTGAAGTCCAGCATAGTTGATTCTAATCTGGATTATGGGACTCTGGAGTTTAAGGTTACCATCTGTGGCCTTTCTCTCTCTCTCTCCTGTCAGTCAGAGCCTGGAAATGGAGCCCAAATCCATTAAAGAAGAGAACGGCTATTCCGTACCTAGGGAACATTGCTCAGTTCTTTTCTCGAGTGTGCTTTTGAATTTGAGTGTAAAATGGCAACACTTTCAAAATAGTGCACTCCGTAGTGAATAGGGTGGGGTTTGTGTCACACTTTCAGACACAGCCAATGGTAGGCATTTTTGTTAGCTTGTTTATAATGAACTGTTGCCTAAGCAGATGCTTGAAAACGGGGTGAGACTTCTGTATATGACAAAAATAAGAGGAATCCTTTTTGCTATAGAGCAATTTTAAGGGATATTTTATGTGTTAGGAGTGTAAACAAATTTGAATACACTGGCACCTCGACTAAAAGGAACTAAATTCGTTCCGAGACTCTGCTCGCGAACCGATTTGTTCATGACCCGAATTAATTTTTCCCAGTGAAATGAATGTAAATACACTTAATGTGTTTTAAGCCCTGAAAACATGTTTGTTAAAGTGTATTATGGGATAAAGTGTGGCAATAAAAGACAGAATAAAATGAAAATAACCTTATTTATAGAAAAATGAAACAAAATTAAATAAACAGATGATTTTAATGCACGTTACCTTTTGCGGTGGATACGTAGTTGCTGGTGTAGGTGGACGGTGGCGGAGGGATATGGTGGCGGGATGGATGGTGGCCTGGCAATATCAGTCACCCAAAGACCGTTCTCATGTTTTGCGATTATTTCTTTATTTCAAGTGTTCTATGCTTAGGCTTCTTACTCTCACTACCATTTCCACTTTTCACGTTCTTGAAACCCCTAATGAAGGCTTATAGTGCAAAAATGCAGAGAAACATGACGAAAAACGTGTTGAACACGTTCACACCACGAGCGCTTGACTGGAACTGAATGTTTGTGTCGCGAAGTGTGGGTTGGCTGCCTGAACGTCAGTCGAGGCTTTGTTCGTCGGTCGGTACAAAATCTGTTTGGGGAATTTAGCTCGTACATTGATTTGCTCGTCATCCAAAGCTTTCGCGAGCCGAGGTACCACTATACAGTCTTTGGAATATATTCTGAAGATACAAATGCTAATACGACTAGTATGCCCATGTGTGATATATTTTGTCACATTTGTGTGGGCATGACACAGGAAGATCACAAGATGAACTTGGTGAAACCGTTGCTTAAATTAGGGAACTTTTTTTGAGACATTGTGGAATAAAAGTAAATTTGTCTGACCATATCGTGGGCAGGTACAAAAATAATCCTTGCTCAAGTGGCATTTAAAGACATTGCTGCGCACATCTCTCGAATAACATAGCTAAAGTTAAAGAGCAGTCACTTTCATTGTATACCTGAATACACAAACAAATACTTTCACCAATAACTGAAACAGATAGTGATGATATGCTACACCCCTTGTTACACTCCAATATCCCCAATAATTCTTGTTTCCTGTCTGCATTCTTGTATATTTCTCTCAATAACCTTTTGTCTTCTGCCCCTGAGTCCATGTTAAGACACTTTCACTCTGAAGCCGAATGCAATTTTCTTCACCACTCCCTCGCACCTCACATCGCCGCCAGTCGATATATGACTCGGTTCAAATCAGGCAGCTGAAATGGTTATTAAACATTACTAAATGGAAAGAGTCAAGGATCCAAATAGTAGAGCAGTTCATTTGGAAGGCAGTGGCAACGATCGTGCAGTCATGTGTAGGAAACTATTCTTGCACTTTAGTAGAGTCCATTTGAAGTGCTTGTTCTTGTGTATTTAACATGGACATTTGTATCAAATAAGGAGACCTTTGGGTTGATTCTGTCTTTAGAGAATAATATCGGTATTCCCAAAAACTCTGTGTTTTTTTGTTTTTTTTTGTAAATGTGGTGTAGTGTGGAAATGTGCTGAAACTTGTCAACCCTGGTTAAGTATTTTAGCTCTTCTGGGTATATTTCATACAGTAGATGCAGGCTGTATTGAAAACTGTTGAACAAAAGTACATGTAAAACTGGTGAAAGCGAGCTGCTGGACTGTAGCAGGATGACTGTATGTTGGAGACTCTCAGCTGCTTATTACAGGGTTATGCTAAACAACAACAAAAAAAAGATATGCACCATATTTGTTTCCATTTTGAGGTAGATTTAAAAAAATAAAAAAAAAATAAAAAAAAAGCACATACTCTGAGAAGCAGACTGAGTTGGGGAGTAATTTTTGGCTTTGGCTAAACCTCACTGAGGTCTGTCGAACCTCAAAGTGGCCAGTGTGTTGAACTTGCTCGTCAAGGGAGCAATTACAATCAAGAAAGAATGTGAAATAGTATGTGTGGTAATGGTGTCATGTTAACGTGACTTGTCATGTTTACAGTGTATTTGACATAACTTTTATGGCTGATTTTAACCTGCTGTTTCTTTTTTTTTTTTTTTTTTTTTTTTTTCTTCGTAGATCACCAGAAGTTGGAACGTGAGGCTCGCATTTGTCGTCTGCTTAAACACCCCAACATTGGTGAGTGTCATAACACGCGGTATGAATTTACATTCAAACCTTAAAATCCAGGTCAGAATAATTAAAAATGCATTTAAGCTTTTCTTCTTTTACCATTGAAAATGGACACGTTGGCTGGAAAAAAAAAAGGATTTACAGGTTTTAACCTCTTTTCTTAAAAACACAAGAATAAATTTCATTAAATGAAGAGATGGAAATATGGCATTAAAGCATTGAGTAAGACAGTTAAGGCAAATGATCTACTGAGCATCCATCCTCACACACAGCCTCCCAGCATAATGAAGCCTGATTGAATTCCATGTTTTACGCTACTCCAGGCTGCAAAACATTTTTACCTTGCAAGAAAACAAATCTAGACTTCTGCTGAAATTCTTTAATATGGTTCTCATTGTCGGAGTAGTAAGAGTGTGCAGGTATTTGTTTTGAGTAAAACTTCACATGCTAGACAGAAGTCATGCCTGGGAATGTTTTGTGGGTTGATCAGCATTAGACAGCCTGTAATCCTTGACTTATTGAAGGAAAAATTGAAGGCTTGATGTGAACTGAGGTGAGTTGCTATTGCCTTGCTCTGGCTTGACTTTTTTTTTTTAAATGAGATGTGTATATATATAAATATATCATTTTTCACTCCACACCACATATACGCAGCTGTAATGAATTTGAAGCAGGCCTAGACTAGACTGCATGATGTTCTGCATTGTACCTCAGAATGTTTCATGTGGAATGAGTCTCACTAGGTCCATGTTAAGCTTTGCGATCAGGAGCCGAACAGCTTTCTAATATAGTTGCTATTAAAATCATTATTACATTGCAGCATTGTCTCTTCTCACAGTGAGTCTTCCAGATTATAGTGGTTGCTCCCTTTTTTCCCCCTTTAACAACAGTTACTGGGAAAGCCGGTCTCCCACAGTTGCTATGGAAACAAGAGAGAGACAGGGTGAATCACTTCTGATAGGAAATGCCTGAGAAATTGAGACTAAGGGGATTCCTCATCCTCTCTCTTGGCTTCTTCGGTTTGCTTTGAGCAATCCCATATTAAAAAGCAAACCACAAACAGAATACTTTTTGATTGAAAGCATGCACAATTTTAGATTTGGTCATGTTTGGTAGGATGGTTTGTTGAAGGTTTGCTGTGTTGGGGTGAAATGATAAATAAAGGTTCTTGTCTTATCTGTGTTTTGCTTACAGTGGCCTCGAAAATGTATTTTCCACTTTTTACTGTATTATGTATTTAATTTAAAATGAATTGCAACTACATTTCCTTGGCCATTTATAATACAATATTGGCAACAAGGCCATAATAATGCATAATGAACATGCTTTTAGACACTTTTGCAAATGTATTAAAATTGCTCATCTAGTATTCAGACCCATGGCTGCAGCACTCCAAATTGAGCTCAGGTGCATCCAGATTGCTCTGATTGTGTGTCTAGGACTCAACTGAATTCCTGTGGCTTATTCAATTGATTGTGTGTGTGTGTGTGTGTGTGTGTGTGTGTGTGTGTGTGTGTGTGTGTGTGTGTGTGTGTGTGTGTGTG
>JAQLOM010000001.1:14262255-14277647 GCA_030068315.1 Chrysichthys thysi
TGTGTGTGTGTGTGTGTGTGTGTGTGTGTGTGTGTGTGTGTGTGTGTGTGTGTGTGTGTGTGTGTGTGTGAGGTCCCACAATTTACAGTGATTTTTAGACCAAAATCAAGCCATGAAGTCCAAGGAACTCTCCATATATGTCTGCAATCAAATTGTGTCAAGATCTAGTCATGGGTATAATACCCTTTCTAAAGCTTTGAACATTCCCATGAGCACCGTAAGTTCCATTAGTGTGAAATGGAGGAAGTTTGGAACTACCAGAACTCTAAAGAGTGCTGGCAATCTGGCCAAAGTCAGTAACCGGGCTAGAACAGCTTTTGTCAAGGAGGTGACCAAGAACCCAACAGGCGTTCTAACAGAGCTTTTGAAGTCCCTCGTTGAGATGGGAGAACATAATGGATGAACAACCATCTCAGAAATACTTGATTAACCTAGAGGAGCTAGACGGAAGCCATTTCAATGTAAAGGCTTTGTCTGTATGGTGAAGCATGGCGCTGGCGGCATCATTCTATGGGGGTGCTTCTCAGAATGTGTCCGCTGATGGCAGTCAATTAGAGAGAGCTCCTTGAAGAAAACCTGCTCAAGAGTGCACATAACCTCAGACTGGTGTGATGGTTCACATTTTTACCACAGCTTATAACCAAGGCAATGCTGTTGTGGCTTCAAGACAGGTCTATGAATGTCCTTGAGTGGTCTAGCCAAAGCACAAACCGAAACCTAAAGATATCAGTTCCCAGACACTGCACAGCCAGTCTGACTGAGTGTGGGAGGATCTGACAGAAAAAAGGGAGAAACTTCACCAGTGCTGGTCTGCAAAGTTTGTAGAGACTTGAACAGGAAGACTAGATGCTTTAATTGCTGTCTAAGGTGCTACTACAGAGTACTGAATACAGAGACTGAATACTTGTCTAAGTGAGGCATTTCAGTTTTTGATTTTTAATAAAGTGGCAAAAATATATATATTTTAAAACTTGTCGCTTTGTCTTTATGGGTTATTCTGTGTAGACTGGTGGCCAAAAGGAGTAAATGCAATCTATATTAGATGAAGAAATCTACAACACAACATTGGTGCAAACTGAACTGGCCTGAATACTTTTTGAACCCCATTGTATATTAAAAATCAATATAAATTCTATTTTTATGGTTTCATATAGTTATTTATGGTTCACTTTTTTGTTTTGATGACAGACAACTGATGTTTTCACTTCAGCCATGTATAGATTGTGATATATCGGAGTTATGTCGAGGTCAGTGTCAGTACATAATAAAGATGAATGTGTTTGTTTAGCCTTAAAGGGGTTTGTAGATGGACTAGAGAAGGGTCTGTGTATAGTGTGGGAATTGAGATTGGTCTAATGGATGAGATGTTCTTTTGTAGACATCTGTCTGTAGCACGTTCTCTTTCTCACACAGGCAGTCATGCACGTACACAAAGACTAAATGAATTGGAAAGCGGGTGCGTCTGTATCCTGGGTTTAATCTAATCAGGTGTCTCTTTCCATCTCTTTCGATCCCTCTGCCCCTTACAGTGAGACTCCATGACAGCATATCTGAAGAGGGATTCCACTACCTCGTCTTTGATTTGTAAGTAAGTGTGTGTGAGCACGCGTGTGTGTGTGTGTGTGTGTGTGTGTGTATGTGTGTCTGTGCATGCACTTTGATTCACCACACATCACCACACTGGCATGCAGTTCAGGGTCAGCTCCTCCCCTTACCAAATATAACCAGAATTAAGGGTCTGGCAGCTTGCTAATGAGCACTGTCGGCAGTCTGGATGAACCCTCACTAATTAGCTGTGTGTGTGTCTGTGTGTGTGTGTGTGTGTGTGTGAGCACATGTTTGTGCGTGAGGGTTTCCACCTGGGATGTAATGAGCGATACCTGAGCAGCTAATCAAATCCCTTTTTTTTGACATCCGTTCACCTAAAACTAGTTGATGCCAGTCCAACCCTTCCCTGTTTAATGCAAAACGTCAGATTTATTGTATGGTGTAAAAAAAAAAAAAGTATGGAAATTACAAAAAATATTTTAGAAAAGTGTTATACTAGGAATTGGGTTCTTGAACCACTGGTCATTTTTGTAGAAAGTCTCTTTTCAGATAGTCTGTTACATACATACATACATACATATATAAATAAAAGACATGTTATTCAGACGAGTCCCAGGTATTCTCTGGTTAAAAAAAAAAAAAAAAAAAAAAAAAGGAAAAAAATGCTTTACCCCATCTCCCCATGACACTGTACAAGCTTTATTGTCAGCTGATATAAAATTTACTCATAAACATGCTAAACACACACACAATTTGAATGCAGTATCTCGCCCAGTATGCTGAGGTTGTAAATCTTAGGCTTTCGTCTTTGGGCGATATTTTCTGCACTAATGCAGCCTCTATAATGCATATCTAATGCACATTTAATGTTTTGCTTTTTCATGATGCATGCAATGACCTTTTCAAGTAAGAAAGAAGCATTAGGTATAAGAACAAATGTAGCTCTAAAGGGTTTTTTTTTTAATCAAGTTTTAGCCTTTTCAGAGTGTTTCTATGTAATATTACCAAAGATAAAATGTCTGTCCTGAGTATTGTCACTACAGATGGCTTCATTTAGCCAACGTATGAACGCTTTATCTCATAAATCTGCTGCTAAATTGTCGTTCTAACTACATTTTTTTCATCCTACTCTATGTAAAGCTTTTTTCCATCTCTGATGCTGACTAATGCTGCTAAACAAATATCTAATTGTGCTCAAAGAGCAAAAGATCATATTGATCAAGGCTTGCATATTGACAAGGAGTCAAATGACTTGCATCACAGTGCGACAATCCAAATGCCATCCAATGTTTTGCCCTTTAATGTCCTTGTAATATCGATATTCCCTCCATAAGAGCATTTGTTTCCACCAATCCTTCTCCTCTTTCACTCAGTCTGTCTTTGTCTGTCCCAGTTGCGAGTACCATTACTACTACCTTGTCTTGAGTATGATTCAACTTAGTTAGACCCCCTTTTAACTGTTTGCTTTCATTGCTTTAAAAAAAAGGTTAGTTTTTCAGATTGAGTACACGCATACAGTTGTATTGTAAGTATATACAACCTTTCTGTTGCCGTTCAAGTGTGTCTCGGTTGTGCATGTTTTCACTCGCATGAATAGCTCACATGCTAGCACAGCTAAGGAACTTTGCATAAATTATAACTGAATAATTTTTAGACTACCCAGGCTAATATATACACTATATACATGTGATCCTATGCATACACTAAATATTTATCCACTACAGTGTGTGCAGTAATTCTTAGCAAGTGTGTTACCCAGCTCTGCTGTTTGTGTTGGCAGTGTATGCTAGAGTTATATTAGTAATATTATAATATTCTCTTATTTTCCCTGAACCACAGAATGAGGTTATAATACAGTTTAGGCTGTGTATTTACTATATACAGTGGATGCAACCTGTAATTTGTTAGCAATATCGGGCTTTGTGCTTCATTTAGGTCACCAGGA
The DNA here is from genome assembly GCA_030068315.1 of Chrysichthys thysi. Lineage (NCBI taxonomy): Eukaryota > Metazoa > Chordata > Actinopteri > Siluriformes > Claroteidae > Chrysichthys > Chrysichthys thysi. The sequence goes on from JAQLOM010000001.1 coordinate 14,265,749, forward strand.
TTAGACAACAAAATGAGTAAAATGTAAAATTGCCTCATGTGATGTACCTGAGGAGTGGCATGGTGGTGTGGTGGGTAGCATTGTGGCCTCACAGTAAAAGGTCCTGGGTGCGGAGTTTGCATGTTCTTCCCATGTCTACGTGGGTTTCCTCTGGGTACTCCGGTTTCCTCCCACAGTCCAAAGACATGCACAGGGGGGATTAGGTTAATTGGCTACTTGCCCAGAGTGTTCCTCACCTCTAGCCAGAAGTCGGCTGGGATTGGCTCCAGCTTCCCCCCCGTGACCCTGAACAGGAATAACTGCAGATGTTGAGTGAGGGAGTGAGTAATGTACCTTGTTAAGGTGGTGATTCAATTAAAAATCATGAAATACATTAAAATACCCACATATGTCATTTAGTTTTTGGACTAATCTGGTTTAAAAAAAAAATAATAATAATTAATTGCTTTTCCCCAAAAAATGTGATTAAAATAGTGACAGAGTGAGGAGAAATGTCCGCGTTAAATTTTCAGCTATACACTATATGGACAAAGGTTTGTGGACACCTGACCCTAACACTCATATTTGCTTGTTGAGCATCCCATTCCAGATTTGGGCCCCCTTTGTGTTCCCAAAATGTGGAGGATTTCCACTAGATTTTGGAGTGGGGCTGTGGGGATTTGTATCCATTCAGCCATATGAGCGTTCTTGAGGTAAAACACCGATGTTGGGGGAGTGGCCTTGAGTACATTTGGTGTTCCAGTTCATTTCTAAGGTGTTCAGTAGGGTCGAGGTCAGGGCTCTGTGCAGGACACTTGGGTTCCTCCACACCAACAAACAGGGTGTTCATGGAGCTTACTTGCAGCGGGCATTGTCCTGGTGGAACATGTTTGCTACAGCATACAACATCCCCAATAGTTGTGTGCTTCCAACTTCCCGGCAACAGTTAAGTGAAGGACCGCATACTGGTGTCATGTTAGGTGTCCGCAAACTTTTGTATTTATGGTGTAGATGGGCACGAACAAACAGAGGGAGTCATCCTGAAATGTTGCTATATCATAAAAGACCCCCCCCCCCCCGTTTCCTTTTTTTTTTTTTTTTTGCACCTTTATCTTACTCGTGACAAAATGAAAGGCATAAAACCCACATTGGCTCAGGATGTAGCGTTTCTGCCTCACACATCCAGGGTCCTCAGTTCGTTTCTGAGCTGTGTGGAGTTTGTGCGTGTTCTCCTCTGGGTTCTTCAGTTACTCCCTACCTCCCAGAAACATGCTCAGTGGTGGATTGTACACTTTGAGTGTGTGGAAATGTGGAAATGGTGCCACGTGTCCCATCCAGGGTGTATTTCCGCCTCACACAGCGTTCCCGTGATGGTCTTTGAATGTACTGCGAATGGATAAAGTGGTTACTGAAGATGAATTAATACTAAAATGAGGTCCTGAGCTATTATGGAAATCACATGGTTATTCTGATACTTTTCAGAGTCACAGGAGGGGAGCTGTTTGAAGATATTGTGGCCAGAGAGTACTACAGTGAAGCTGATGCCAGGTTAGTATCCTCGCATGATGGTGAGGAATGGTTTTATGTGTACATCCGTGCTTATGTTAAATACAGCACGGTCATCATGATATAAATATATTATTTGGGCTGCCACAAGTCTCTTATCAAGAATTAGTCAAATAATTAAACATACTCATAAATTAACATCAACAAGATAAATAAGAATTTGATCTGCATACAAAATGTGAGCAATGACTGTTAAAATCTGTGTTTGTTTTTTTTTTGTTGTTGTTGTTATTGTGCATCTTGCTTGCTGTGCACCTATATCCTTTCATACTTTCTTGTCATGAGCTGTACCCTAAAGCTTTTAATGTCCGTTTCATTCCTGGGTAATGCAGACAGAGTTGTGTAAAAGAAAAATCTAACTGGTGTTTTCGCACCAGTGATGGTACTCTGCCCTGTTTTATATTTGTTAAGTGTTGTTCTCGTTGTGAAAAGTCAGTACTGTATGTTTTTATTTCACTTTAAAGACCTCACCTTCAGTCACACGTAAGCAACGATATCCAAATATTCATATAAAACGGAAGGATTTTTCCTGCGACGACATAGTTTCCATTTGTTTGTGGGACGTTCTGTCACATGTTTGATTGTGCTTGCTGAACTGTACTTCTCCTCTTTTGCTTTCCTGCCATGTCTTTCTCTCCCTCAGTCATTGCATACAGCAGATTCTAGAGAGTGTAAATCATTGTCACCTAAGCGGTATTGTCCATCGAGACTTGAAGGTTAGTATGACAGGAGGAAGTGTATGAAATCCTGGCTTGGCTCTCCAGATGAGCAATTAACAACCACTTGACATCGTGGATGCTGTGCTCTTTTAAGCTCACTCCACCCACCTTAACTCCTTCTGGTCTGCATCGTGGGTTGTAAAGGGAGAAATATGAAAACGACGTGCATGTAGTGCCAGAGAGACATGCTCTAACCAGTAGCTGTGAGGTTTGACTCATTGGGATGTTTAGATTAAAGTAGCCAATAATCTGACGGAGATTAGTTTACTACCTTTTTTTTTTTTTTTTTTAAAGAAAGTAATTAATGTTAGAATTGATATCTAATATCAATATCCTAATGGAGTCAAGCCCACAGTCACCCCTAGTTCAAACACCACTTCTGCTTTGAGATCAGGGAAAGCGGGACAGGAACAACACTGACAGCAGTAAGAACTGGAAAAACCGAGTTATCTCCAAATAAGAGCTTGGTATTTGGCCATTGCACAATTTTCAATCAGGTTCTGGTCTAAAAAAAGTACATTGATTTGACTTGGAATAGAAATGCTCCACAGTTCATTTCTGTTTATACAGTTTTTTTTCCCCCCCAAAAGCTAAAAACTCTTTCAAAAGTCATCAATTTCAAGCTTAATAAATCAAAGCTCCTCCTAGAGGTCATGTTAAGGCTACTTGCATCTAGTCCTATTTGGTCAACCCTATGACTTCTCTAGCTGTCCTGGTCTCAATGCAAATGCAGAGTGTGTGAGCTCATGACTAACCCACACCCCCCTGGTGTTTGCATGCAGTCATTGCATTCAGCAGATCCTTGAGGCCGTTCTCCACTGCCACCAGATGGGAGTGGTCCATCGCGACCTGAAGGTGAGTAGATACGCTAGGGGGTCTCAGACACCAAATTTCTCTTTTAACCTAACCAATTAAGGGGCCTTTATTTCTGTGGTTTCTTTTGATTTTATTTCTTTGATTATGTTGATGAGCTAATGTTCCTTGATGTTCCTTCACATCACTGACATCTTGCTAATCTCAGGATGTCTAGGGTTCAAGATGATGCACAATAGCACCCAGTGATGATCAGATAAAATAGTTTTAGATACTTGGCTATGGAGATCATTCAGAAAGATATGCACGTTTTGTAAAAATAAATAAATAAATAAATAAATAAATAAATACATCCACTCCATTTCCCACCAGTAATGACAGGGTTTCCTTTGGTCAAAGCCTCAATTTAGCTTTAGTTGCTAACAAGTCGTCTTGATTTCTAGATAGAATTGTGGGCAGTGATGTTATCTTGAGCCATAATACAATAAACCTGCATCATAAAGTTGCGTATGGCTTTAAAATAGGTAGCGGTAAATGAATTATAAAGAATGCCAAGATGCATCTTTGCCCAGTGCGTGATAATGGTATCTTAGCCGAAAGTACAACAGCTTCCATCCCCCATTGCACCAGTGCCAAGGTTCTGAGTCCTGAACGTTAATTTGCTAATCAAATGAGCCAGGTGCACCTACGAGTGTAATCCTTCCCTTGCGTTTCGAGTCCAGAATCTGCCGTATGATTGGTCATTGCTACAGCGTTACCATGGCAAACGCACAGAGGGTTGGGTGTGGCGGTGGGAATGAAGTCACTGGAGACAAAACATTAAAAGAAAAGAGAATATTGTTTACAATGGGAACCTAATTTACATGTTTATGTTTGTGCAAATATGTCTGGCAGGTGCCCTGGTAGTGTTACATTTGCCACACACACGTACACCCAGGGTGCAGTTACATTCATTCAGATTCATCCACTCGAGTTCAACATGCATGAAAGATGATCATCTTTTTTTGGTTCACCCCCCCCCCCCCCCCGCCTTCTCCTTTAAGACCTCAAACCCCCATATCATCTCTCTCTCTCTGTGTCTTTGTTCTACATGCTTTTTTTCCCACACAGCCACACAATCTTATCTCTGCTCATAACCTCTGTTAGGCTCAGGTGTTCATGGTTTATTTGTTAAAGCTCTTCTGAAGTAGAAATGGAGATTATTCAGGAGCTAAAGGCTCTCAGAAGTAATTTACATGCCGGTAGAGCATGCCGTAAAAGGCTGTTATTTGGGTTTGTGCTAAAGCAAATTTGACCTTACGTCTGTATTTTGGCTACCTGCAATATAAATAGATTTGTTCTATTATGGGTCCATTTTGTAGGAAGGATGGTATAGGAAGGTTTTTTTTTTTTGTTGTTGTTTTGTTTTTTTGAACGCATGTATTCTATTGCATAATGCCTCTTGGACAAATACTCACCATGCCTCCTCCTTTTATTCTGTTGTAAGAACTGATTGGTATTGTCCACTTCATACCAGTTTTAGACTGAGGTATCTGAGTTTTAAAGGTATGCAAAAGCAATGGCTGCACTGTTGATGTTAATGTAGCAATGGCTGCGTTAACATTGCGCTCCCCGTAGCATGTTAGCACCTTACATAGCACAGGTGTCTCTGCATGAGTCACAGAGAATGACTGCCCGACTAACTGCACCTGAATGACCTGACCTCTAGACACTTTTGCCAGAGCCGTGTTTCAGCTTTTATTAACAGTCTCAATTATGTATCCTTGAAATAAACTCTGAATTGTGAGTTGTTTAACACCCGTCACATTCACTAGCCGAGTTCTGGATATATTTTTTATTTTACTTAAAATAGTGACACGTTGGTAATATTTACAGATCTTTATGGGTTGTGCGTGTAGAAACTTTGAATGTCGTAAAAGCCTCATATACTGCAGAAGAAAGTGGTCAGAGTAGGTCATTTGGAGATTTATCAGCACAAAAGTTTAGCTGTAACCAAATTAAAACTTACTAAGTCTTAGTAAAGATACTGATGTATATTTCAAGCATTTTTCAGAAAGTCCTGTCTTGTCTATAGATTTATATTCATGTCCAGTCTTATTGGGTTATGCACAAGTTCTCTATCCAGGTGTCATATAGATATATTATATGGGAGAGCATAGCATCATATTCATTCAGTATCATATTTGTATTTAAAAGCGTAGTTCATTAACAGCTTCAACTTAAATTTTTTTAAATGCAGCCCATGATGAATTATCGGCTGCACTGATGCACTAATGCACATACCCTATTCTCAGGGATCTGAGTGAATGAATGACTGTAGTTTCAGCTTTGATCATGTCTTTTATACTTCTTCCTTGGTAGCACCTGTGCATAATCCCGAGGGCAAATCTGTTGAGAATGACCTGGATCAAAACTGATTCTCTGAAAAAGCAGCATTTTATCTACAATCAAAAGCCATTACAGTTTAAACTTCTGAGCATGAACATGTAAAGCCATGGTGGTTGGGAAAATCATTTATAATCCATAAAGATAATTTATAGTCCCATCTTAAATCAGGATTTGGGGATTTTAAGATTTGGGATGTTCCTTAACATGTGCTAAACGTATTACTTTGTAGAAGAAAGACTTTTAAAGATCCCCTGAACATTCTTGATCCAGGTCTTGGAAAAGACAAACTCAACACAATTGCTTTTTAACAATAAATCACTCTGGTCCCGAGTCACATCTAAAGTTAATATCTTTGCTTTTGCACTTAAAGCCAGAAAACCTGCTTTTAGCCAGCAAACTCAAGGGAGCTGCAGTGAAGCTGGCTGACTTTGGCTTGGCCATTGAGGTGCAGGGAGACCAGCAAGCATGGTTCGGTATGTATCCATATAAACACAGCCATTATGTTCCTTTTAATTCATATTATTCCTAGCTGAAATCACCAATATAACTATGTTATATTTATGCAAATGTGGCAGCAGTGCAAGAGTATAAAATCATGCAGACACAGGTCAGAAGCTTTAGTTAATATTCACGTAAAGCATAAGAATATGGGAAAATTTGATCTCTGGGACTTGTTGATGGTGCCATAGTAGTTGGATTAAGCATTTAAGAAATCTCTTGGGATTTTGAAGAACAACAGTCCATGGCAGAGGTGTCCAATCTTATCCAGAAAGGGCCACTGTGGGTGCAGGTTTTCATTCCAACCAAGCAGAAGCCAAATCTACTGAAAGCCGAGCTCAGCTGATTAAACTAGTGGAGTCAGGTGCGGCCCATGCTTGGCTGGAACGAAAACCTGCACCCACAACGGCCCTTTGCGGATAAGACTGGACACCCCTGGTCTACGGAGATGTAGAGTTTAAGATGGACAAGTTGTGAAGGTGTTGCCTGGTCTTTTTCCAGTCTTCCACTGTCCAGGTTGGGTGAGCCTCCCATTCCTGTTGTAGCTCATCCACCTCAAGGTTTGGTATGTTGTGCATACTGAGAACTTTTTCTGATCAACACCGTTGTAAAGAGTGGCTATGCATTACCTTGGGCTTCCTGTCAGCTTGAACAAGTCTGGCCATTCTCCTCTGACTGCTTTCTCATCAACAAGGCATTTGGACCTGCAGACCTACTACCGACTGGATGCTTTTAAATTCTGAAATGCTCAATCCAGCCTGTTTGGCACTTCCAAAAAAAAAAAAAGTCATGCTCAGAAGTAATTGATGACAAGTTTCCCTATTTGAATGTTTGATGTGAACATTAACCAGCGCTCGTGACAAGTGTCTGTATGATTTTATGCATTGCAATGCTGCCACGTGTAATGATCGGGTGAGCGTGAATGAGTAGGTTTGCCTAATAAAATGGAAAGTCAGTGTGTTTTTACAGTAGAAAATATATGCAAGCCTTCTTCTCATTTGTTCCTTCTTCTCATTAAAATCTATTAATATGATTTTACAAGGGTAACGAGCAAAGCTCTGTACGGCTTGATGGATTCTTTAGCTCACATCTGCACGAACATTCTCCTGGAATATTTTTGCACACAGTGGAAAGGACTTATGGATTTCAAAAAGGTTGAAATCTAAGCAGGATCTTTATATATTGAATTAGTTATTGGATCATATGCAGTTACCAGAATATTTCCGTGAATACCTTTGCCATTATTAATACTGTAATGTGCAAGCTGTGTTCTTTTGATGCATTAAGAGCTTATTAGTAATGAGTACAAGTTTATTTCCTACCTTTTCTGCCCAGTGTGCAATCCCATACTAGCAAACTAGTGTTTGATACAGTATCAAGTACACAACATGGTGGGAGATTCTTTAGTTCACAATTGTATTAATTATTTAACATAAATCTGCAATGCGAACAGACGAACCAAGCGAGGCTTCCAGACACACCCTGAGCATAGAAGAAAAGGCCTTTTGATGGAAAATCCCAAGTAATTACAGTATATATTTCATTACAATAACACAATGCATGTTTAGCCGCGGTGTCACAAAGCAGCCATGTCTTTAATATACAATGAGCCAACGAATAATCAAAAGGACCAGGCTAAACCAAAAAAAAAAAAAAAATGAAGGCTTTATGTGTGTGTGCTGCACAATGTCTATTCTATTCACCTTTATTTCTTTAGTAATAAGGCTACTTTATTTATACATGCACATTTCCTATGGCATGGAGGATCATTTGTTTTAGAATTTGTTAAAATAACTATTATTTGCTATTAGATGGTAGGAAAAAATCCCATCATACATGACACGTAAAGGATGCACATTTAAATAGAGCTTTGTACTGGTTGCTCAGATCTTGACCGTTCTGTCCACATGATGTATTGTGCGATGATTCTAACTTTTTCTTTTTCCTCCTTGTTTGTTTGTCTCATAGGATTTGCTGGCACTCCTGGTTACTTGTCTCCTGAGGTGTTAAGAAAGGAACCCTATGGGAAACCAGTCGATATGTGGGCCTGTGGTACGTGTTTCACACCTAGTTTGTTTTTAGTATCTCATAAATACACTGTCATTTTTTTTTTGTTTCCCCTCTCCACCTCAAGTGTTCACAGTCAAATATCAGGAGACGTTTATAGGCAGGCGGGAGTTGAATGATACTAACTAATCGTGCACAATATGACCCAAAGGTTACGTTTAGCCAGAAGACTTTATATCCCTTATCTTTCTGCGATTACACAAGCACCAGAAGGTCACAGTTACTTTGAGTAACAATTAAGCCTTTCATATGTAGGTTTATCTTGCGTTCATTTAGTTTGGATGAGGAAACTAAAGTGTCTGTTTTTAATAATGAGAAAATGATGACGATGGTAGGAGGCATGCTGAAAGTGCCTCTACTAACACAAACATTGATCTGGATTAAACATTAATATTGTTTCTGCTCGTCTCCCGTTGAACATTTGACAGTATAAACATGGTAGAAAAAGGCTTATCTGCGTTGCAGTACCAGACAGACTTTACAATATCCATGTCCAAGAGGTGTCTTAAGTGACATTGTGCAGGCATTAAATAAAGTGCATTTTTCACTCCAAAACATGTACAAATCCAAATGGATATTTGGACGGATATTGTACTTTTTCTTATCTTTTTTTTTTTTTGTACCAGACGTATAAAGGAATGGAACAAATTTATTTGGCCTAAACTTCATGAATGGCGTTTTGTATTTCGCACCAGATTTTTCGTTCTACCTTCATGTCTATTATAGCTACTTGATTTAAAGATGAACACCTGTGACGGTGCTGTTTTTGCTCCTTTCATGGTCACTTTCTACTGAGAGAGTAGAGGATGGGTGAGCAGCAAAGGTTTAACAGCTTTAACATCAGATGTTTCACGGTCAGAGACTGCATACCTACAAAGGGGTCCTCAATCTTATCCACAAAGGACCAGTGTGACTGCAGGCTTTCATTCCAACCGAGCAGGAGTCCCGCCTGATTCCATTTATTTAATTAGTTGACCTTAGTCTTCAAATGTGTCTCCTGTTTGGCTGGGATGAAAGCCTGCAGCCCTGCGGGCCCTTTTGGGGATAAGCTAAAAGACTCCTGACGTATACCCTGCCCTCCAGAGTCATTAGAATGATGTAAATAAGAGAATATATTTAAAAATCAAAAAACATGCCATGAATGAAATTGTGAGGGATAGTGTATAGTTTTATTTACATATATTTGTTGTTGGGGTCCCCCCACACACACACAGTTCAGTATTATCCCCCATTGCTTTGGTAAACACTGTTTCCCAGATCAACTCTGTTGCAATTAATATTTTGTGATTCCTGCACTGGAGAAAGTAGCAGCACTCGGGTATAAAGTCTACCGATGCTGGAAACAAGAACCTCGCTTTCATATTCTTCGATCTGTGCATGTAGACATCTCTCTTCATCATCATCCAGTTGTTCACTTAACTGAAGTGCGTTGATTTGGCTTGTCATTTTCCTGAAAGCTCGATCTATGGCCAAGGCTGAATCTTCTGGCAGAGACAACCAGGTCTTTGGCTGAAATGTCCTGGTTCCTGACAAAATTCATGTTGCACTCAATCCTTACATGATCCCTCTGTATCACCATTTAAAGGAGTCTCAACCATAGTGGTTATCAAGCACTTTTTGTTGTGTACATGACAAAAAAAGTTGCATGAACAAATAAACCACACACAGTGCTAGTTACAGTTTCAGTTTCATGTTCTCTGGAGGGGAGTTTTTTGTTTTGTTTTGTTTGTTTTTGTTTTTCCACTTTTCCCATGTTTTATTACTGTACTGTAAAAGCAGCCATTGGTTTGGCTCTACCCGACCCAGCATAAAGCCAGTGCCCACAAACCCACATCCAAACAAGTAAACGTGTTATTGGTCAGCATACAGTGTCTGCATTGAGGAATTTAATTATGTCCCACTGTGGCCAAACTCAACATCCCTGCCACAAAAGTGACCGAAGATACAGTCGGATATCTATAAAATGATCTGTTCAAAGAACAGCATCAACACAAGAATGATTTTCATCCCCAACAGCCTAAAGTACACCGAGTGCTTCTCAATCTCAAAGGATTGTATTTATGCCACTTTATATTACAGACCATTCGCTACATGACTTCTATTAACTCTGAAGGAATTCGTCCAGGTGATCCGGAACGAAAGGAAGTAGAAGGAAGGACGAGCGTGACACAGCAGGGGCCTTTTATGGGCTTTTTTTTTTTTATAGGCAGCTCATGTGTGGTCATGAGGTGAAGACTTGCTGTTCCTCAGAAAGGAAATTAGCAAGTTTCACTAGTTACAAAAGGACATCTCTCTGGCAGTCCTTTATTCGGTTGTATTTGAATCGTTGTGCAAGATGTTTCTTTTACTCAATCAGTTTTGCACGTTTTTATGTTGGTATGGTAGATGGTACTGTGGTATGGTAGATGGTACTGTGGTATGGTAGATGTATCGAATAAACCGAGTCAGCATGTGTCTGTGCATCATATTTCCCAACAGGTGTGATTCTGTACATCTTGCTGGTGGGTTATCCTCCATTCTGGGATGAGGATCAACATAGACTTTATCAGCAAATTAAGGCTGGTGCCTATGATGTGAGTTTTACACACACACTCTTATGCACACATGCATACACATGCCACCTGCAAAAATATATCCATTAAGCTATAAACATTCAGATAGATGATGCTGCAGAGAAGATGGAAGACATGTTGCAGGAGCATAACGCTATTTTGTCCAGCTTAGGTTTGCCCCAGAGCAGGAATATAAACTTTTATTTAAAGCTTAATTATTTTCCCCCAGACCTCCTCACCTTTCAGTTCCTGTGCAAGGTTCCTCTTTTCATTCTGCAACTGTTTGTTTTTGCTTTCATAATGACAGCTAAAGTGCTTTTAGTTGGTGCTGCTGAAGTTTTTCTATAGCTTCTGCTACATGTGAAATCAGTCCCTTCCACATCTGCTGCTCCTGAAGACTCCTGATGGTAGTGTATAGGCAGACTCTGTACACTGAATACACAGGGTGTCACAGTTTGGGACTCGGATAATGGCCTGGAATCTGCAGCTACATGTGCATAAGAAAGCAACAGTCGTAACCCTAGGAGATGGACTGTTACTCGGATATATACCTGATCCTATTTACATTGGGGCACACATGTCTATATTTGTGTCACATGAATGGATTGATTGAGGCTCATTAGACGCTGGGGGGGAGCCATTTTTATTTTAGAAATGCTAAAGAACATATATTTAAGATTAGGCAAAAAGAGCAGTAGAAACGGCAACAGGGTTGATCCAAGAGATCTTCCTGCTGTGTTGTGTCCACTGACATTCCTGGCAAAATGATGTTTACTTGTCAGAAGCAGTATTGCTGTATCTTCTAGTACAGTCACAGGATGGCCAACCTGCTGTAAGCTATGCATTATTAAGCTTATACACACAGTCTTAGACCTGCAACTGGAGCATTTATGTTTTCCGCTACTGTTTTCTAGCCAGTGGCCCAATATTACCAGCTTAGACTCTGGGCAAGCAGTGTTAGTCACATCCATTAGCCATGTCTGTTTGTACACTGCTGCCTTCCATATCCTCACCCTCTGGATGGACTGCATATTTGAATCAGTTTTATAAAACATGACTTCTTTTCTTGATTTTTATATGTGTGAATGTGTGTTATGTTCAGTTTCCTTCCCCTGAGTGGGACACGGTGACCCCAGAGGCCAAAGATCTGATTAATAAGATGCTGACCATCAACCCTTCCAAGCGCATTACTGCCGCAGAAGCCCTCAAACACCCATGGATCTGTGTATGTATTGGCTTTTCTTCTCAGACCACACACACACACACACACACACACACACACACACACACACACACACACACACACACACACACACA
>JAQLOM010000001.1:14277952-14298334 GCA_030068315.1 Chrysichthys thysi
ACACACACACACACACACACACACACACACACACACACACACACACACACACACACACACACACACGCACAAACACAATGTGGGACAGATATTCAGCTTTTGGTGCTTCTGTGTGAAATACTAGGGGGGGAAAAAATGAATCAGCAAAATATATGGATGGACTCTCACCTTCTTGGGATTAATCACTGCATCCTAGACTAATGTTTCACACAGTCATGCCCTAAACCAATTGAAAGTCTCTCACAGTCCACTCCTCTCTCTTCACTCTTACAGGGAGCGATCCTGACCACCATGCTCGCCACAAAGACCTTCTCAAGTAAGACTCGACCCTGTTTTTTTTTCTTTTTTTTCTTTTTCTGTTTTCTTGTTTTTAAATGCGGTCCATACCGTCATTCCTCCATACAGTAGGTTTCTCCATTATGATTTAGAGACAAGCTGTCCATAAGACGTCTGCTGAAAGAGTTTCTGTGAAACGGTAGCAGTGGAATAAAGAATGTTAGTGCCCATGTATGTCTGCTTTAAACTACCCTTTACAAAAAGGTTCAATTTAACACTTGAAAGTTAATTTTTGGAAAAGAAAAAAAAAAGTTGTTTCATAGAAGGTTTCATAAAAGCATATTTAGCATGGTAGACCTGTCAACCAACTAAATGACCCTCGGGAAAGGTGCTTCGGTCTTGGTGTGGTTTCCACCCTGCAGCTACAATGATGTTTCATACATGCCACCAATGATGAAAAGCAGTTTTTCTGAATTAACCTGCAGAAGGATGACTTGCGTCCCCCGGTTAGGAAAGGTCTTAGAGTCCTTGAGCACTTGCTTTGAGGTCTTACAAACTTTCCTGTCTAAGAGTGGATCATTTGTTGTGTCTAACCTCTGTGGGAAGAATCATTACTCTTAGCTTGGCACATATGTAATGTTGGACTTAACATCATTATAGTAGCACTTATTTGGCCAGATAAACATACTTATAAAGTGTATTAATGCCTCTAATCAAATAGCATCGACCAATTGATTCCCAGCCACGGCTAGCTCAGGCGGATTCAAGCTCACAATCTTATCAATGACAGGCCAAGCATTTTTCTGTTTCTCCACTCTAGAGCCGTACACCAAGTTTTCAAATGAATAAAAGCCGTATTTCTGCCGATAGAATACCCTGGGTTTAGTTTTTTTTTTTTTTTTTTAATCCATTTGTCCCTGTTGCTTAGCAACCAAAGCTTATTCTTGACAGATTACATTGTCAGGAGGAAGAATTATTTACAGCGAATATTATGAACAAATAAACTGATTTATTTATTTAACCCTGGATTTTATCACATCATTTTTGTCACGGTTTCATAAAAGCCACTTAATGTCACCTAGGAATGCGTTCAGCTGTCGGTGAATCAGTGTAAGGCGTCCTCTCGAGTGACTTATCGCTTTAATGATTTGCTTTGCTGTTAGTGTGTAAATGCCCCTGTATGTCTGATACCTTTTGGCACAGCTCTCTGTAGCCTGTTACAAAACAAACGGTCACTAAATCATGTAGGGTTTTCATGTTTCAAATGAAGGTAAATATTAAAGATGTGTGTGTGCGTGTGTGTGTGTGTGTGTGTGTGTGTGTGTGTGTGTGTGTGTGTGTGTGTGCGTGGGCACTGCAGTAAAATAAAACTCTGATTTTCACAAATAATTACACAGTAGTTTGAATAATTATAGTTGTATTACATAAATTACATTGTCAATCATAAGCTATTTTTCTCTTTGTAGAAGCGCTTTTGTCTCACTGTCCCCATCTCCACTTGCACACGCTTCAGAGTGAGAGAGAGAGTACGGTCTAAGTTCATCACCTGCTACAGAGGGAACTGTGTGTACGCGTGTGTGTACACCATGTTTTTAATACATTGTGGGGTCCCCACAATATGATATAATCCTGTTATTTGGTATCTTTTTAGGACTTTTTTTTCCTGTCCCCACTAGGAAAAACTAAATTTGACAAAAAATCTGTGAAAACAATAAAAAAAACAAACAAACAAAAAAAAAAACCCTGAAATAACCAAAAGTCTTGTGTTTTGTTTGGTTATTTATGGTTAAGGTTAGGGTTGGGTATGGGTTACTGTGGTCATAGTTAGGGTTAGGGATTTGCCTATAGAAATGAATAGGAGTCGTAAATGCGCGTGTGTGTGTGTGTGTGGGGGTGTATTGGGGTGACTGGGATGAGAGGCTTGAGAATATTAATGATCTTCTCTCATACATTTTGTACTTACTCTTATGTGACTCTTTTCTCTTATTCAGAAGGGAATCCATACAAGAAGCCTGACGGAGTTAAGGTAGGTTGAGCGCTCTTTCTATCAGCCTTTTAAAATTGTATAAAGATATAAAATAATGCATGGTATTGAACCTTGAGGCTTCAGTACATATCATGTTTAAGCTCGATTCCCCCCCCCTCCCCCTTTCCCTGTTCTTTTCTTGCATTGCATTGCATTGCATTGTGGTACATTACAACTGATATACTGTGAGACATGCAATTGTACTCAGATCTGCATTTCACATATGAAAACTAATGTAACCCTCTCAACCGTGCACTTCCTCTCTGTCCTCCCCTCCCCGTCCTTCTTTGCTGTGTATCAGTCAGCTATTTGAATTTCATCCATGGTGGGAAATTTACTCCTAACTCCACGTGCGATGTCATGATGTGTAGCAGAAGTTTGTACATCTGCTGTGTGAAAAATCCAGGCTTGTGCCATTCAGCGAGAGTAGTTCATCGTGAATGTGGGGCATCTGAAGCCTCTCTTCACTAGTTTTCTCTTTGATTGGTTAATGAAAGCATTTTAAACAGCGTATACCTAAAAGATATAATGTTGTAGAATGATTTTTCCATTTTCATATACAGTGAAGGGCTGGAAACGTGCGGTCTGTTTTAGTCTGAATGAGCATGTTTGTTTTTGTTTCTCAACTTCATAATGCAGAAAAGGAAGTCTAACCCTGCAGGCTTTGCAGTGGTGAGAATTTTGAGGCGAGCGAGGTGTAAGGCCCCGAGCTTCCTATTAGCCTTTAATATAGCACTAAAAATAAGCAGCCAAAAAATGTGTAGTGTTCACTGGAAGTATTCGTAGTGTTTAAACAAGTTTATACGGAAGTAGAGGAGGAAAAGAAATGTATCTTCAGCTTCATTGCTTTAGAAGTTGTTTGCATTTGAAGTTCCTGTAGAAATAAGGATTTGTGTGTAGAGCAGTAAAAGAAGTGTGCAGCGTATCTCTTTAGACATGTCTGTGCCTCTGTGAGGAAATAATGATTTTTTTTTTCCCCCCTAAATTTTTATCTTTCTACTGAACAGGTTAACTGTAAGGAGGCTGTCATGCTGAAACAGAGATCAGGCCCGTGCCTAGAACATGTCTTATCAGGACTGAAGAAAAATTCACTTTCTGTTTAGTTGAAGTAATAGAAAGGAGTAGTAGTACTCCTAGTAGTAGTAATAGAAAGGATCATTTATTGTTCAGTTGCAGTCTCTGAACGTCCTTTTAGTCCTAAGGAAAGGATAAAATAATGGCCTAATCTTTTCTGATGTGCAGCTCCTTTTCACACCGACCTCATTCTACCTGTAAGGAAACCGCAGGCTGGAAAATGGACCGTATTGTGTCAGGAAGAAGAAAAAAGTTCTAACAATGAAGTCATGTTCTTTGCTTCCTTCAGAAAATTACTGAGCAGCTTACAAGAACGTGTCTGTTGTCAATTTCATCTTTTTCACCATTTCCCCCCGCTTTAAAAGGCACCTTATAATAAATAGTAAGACACTTCACGTAGACATGGTTAGCATTAACCTTGTGTCACGTTAAACCCGTGGCGCTTTTCCCAATCTAAATTTTAGTACTTCAGCTGGTTGTAACTTGTAATAAATTGTTCCCGTCCATTAGGCAGCTCATTCATTTAGATCACATTAGTAAAGGACAATTTTGCAGGTCCTAAGCAGCTAGTGTAGATCATGCTGCTGAATGAGCAACAGCCCCACACTTCACATTTTCAGAACGGGTCGCACCATTTCCTGTTTTCTCATTGGACAGCTTTGCGTGTCTTGTTTCTGTCCATTCCCCCTTTCAGATCAACAACAAAGGCAACGTAGTCACCAGCCCTAAAGAGCCAGTCCCCTCTCCTGCTCTGGTACTCTGTCTGTGTGTCTCTGATCTCATTATGCCTCATGTTTTCTGCCTTTGTTTGAGCATTTCATCCTTTTCTTGTGTAATAATCAGTGGCACGGCCGTCAGAGGGGCGCTAATTATTGAAACAGGGAGGAACGGATAAAACCTGCGTCATGCTTGTGATACCTTTTCATCAAGTGGAATTCATCGCTGGCGTTTAAACAGTATCATTTCTAAAGAGCTCGCCATACGCGATGAATCTTGAGACTTGAATACAAGCACGCTCGCGAACACTGGAACGCACCAGCCTCATGCTGTCTAGCAATGGTGTCGTTTGAACCCTGTAAATTTCGTGCCATTGTTTATTCCCGAACATATTATTACACTTGAAGGTGGAACTGCTTTATGTGTGGATTACGTTGCGGTGGGCCATAAGTGCAAAACACATGAACAAACTTTAAAACACGGTGGCAAATCAGAGAACGCCAAAACAAGGACACAACACGGCAACATTAACTGAAACTGAAAGGTTAAGTTGATGTTATTGAACTTTACATGCTCAGCGTTGATTGGACACGTGACTGTGACTGGGGTTAAAAAAAAAAAAAAAAAAAGCACTTTTTCACATTTTTGTCTAATTAGCCTAGTGAAAATAACTTTAAAGGGGCTGGCTCACCCATCCCAGAATCCTCTGGGGCAAGTAGCGAGTCACCATTTTCAACGATTTTAAAAACAATCCGTGACAATATGACGCCATGCTAGGCCATAAATCTTAAATTGTAATGAATTTAAAGATAAGTATCTATATTTTAAATTCTTTTGACCGATACGTTCCGTTTTCAAATGGTTATTCCGTATGTAATGGACCTGAACCGGTCTCGGGGGTCTCATGGGTGGCAAAGAAGGAACAAATGAGGTATATTTTGTTCAAAGCTTCCATGTGTTGCATGTAGATCGCTAACAGCGAATTTGCGAAGGTTTTGCTGCACAGACAGCTAGCAGGAAACTCTCGTGTGCTTTCAAAACAACAGCATCACATCAGATTCTGGGAAGGGTGTAGCTTTAATATAAAGCTCCTCGTGTTGTTATAGCGAAGAGGAAAGTCGAACAGATATCTAAAGTACCATAATATGGACCGCCTCGATGAAAATAAGCGTGAATGCAAGCATCGGTAGATATTATTTAGGCTGATATTTCCTTTTACTGTAAGCATCCTGCATTTCCGCTTTCTGCAGTCTCTCAGTGGCCAATCAGCAACCAGCATGTGACGTTCAATAAGGACGTCCCCCTTTTCGTTTTAAGTTAATGTTGATGTTTCTGATTTTGCTATGCTGTTTTCACATTTGTCGTCATGTTCTTGGTATTGCTGCTGTTGCTTTTGTGTTGTTGTTGTGGTGTGTGTGTGTGTGTGTGTGTTGTTTTTTTTTTTTTTTTTTTTTTTTTTTTTTTTTTTTTTTTTTTCTTTCTAATTCGCTGTTGCATATTGTATTTTTGCATCTACGGGCCACCAGCTCTAGCCCGACTAAATCTTGACTAACTGTATGTTAATGCCACTTATCATTTATTTTGGTAAACTTCAGGTATTGTTGGTCATCAATTTACATTGTTTTCCACCACACACACAAACACACATTTTTTGACCATGGTGTGGTGCGACTTTCCACTGTACAGCACTTACAGTCCAGTGTCTTTGGACAACCACAACCTGAAGCTGCTCGTGTCACTTATTTAGTGCGCTTGTTTCAGGTTATAAAAAAGAAAAAAAATCTTCTGTCACTTTATGCAACACTTTCCTCCTTCCTACAGTGCTTTGTGTGCTCCAGCTAGCACTACTGAAAATGTGCTTGCTTAATGTCACAGCCTTTCTCAAAGCTGTATTGCGTTCCTTAATTCTAGTAAAATGGGAAGTATGTCCGAGTTCTTCTCACCGATACAGAGGACAGAAGTGCACAGCATCTTTTCACGCTGTTTTTGGGTTCTAGTTGCATGTAGATTTATTCTAAGCAGGATTTGTACAGCTTCTTCTCACCTAACATTTAATAATAATACCACTTGGGGCAGTGGTAGCCTAGTGGTCAGGGCACTGGCCCTTCAGTCGGAAGGTTGTGGGTTCAAGGCCTAGGGCCAACAAGGTCCACTGAGGTACCCTGAGCAAGGTACCGTCCCCAAGCACTGCTCCCCGGGCACTGCGCTGTTCGGCTGCCCCCTGCTTCACTTGGTGAATGGGTCAAATTCAGAGAAGTAATTTCACTGTGTCCGACTATGCTGTGCTGTGGTGTGTTGTGTTTCACGTGTGATGATCATTAGCATACGTTACTTACTTATTACTTACTTAATCCTCAGGTCCTGTTCTGTAGTTTCTTATAGTTGCTAGCCTTAATAAAGAGTGTCCTTGACTCCCAGACATTGTAGCCTTAAAGCCAAGTAAACATTGTACAATTATAGGACCCGTGTTAAGTGACTGCTCGCACTGCATGTGTGAATCGCTTGTACCCGCTGACCCAAACCTGCTAATTTTGTGCTCACACTCTGTGGTTAGATTAAAATTTCTGACAAATTTAATCTACTTGGCTGCAGTCAAAGGTCAGGTGAGCAGTTCGCCGGACACTACGCATCTTCACACTGCATGTCAAACAGCTTCTGGTCATCGACCGGTGACCACTAAATCAGGACCGCTCTATACTACCTCAGATCGTACAGTGTCTATCTGGCTTCATTTTAGCGTATTGTGATCATGATCTGTTCCTGCTTTCGTATCATTCTACTACTGTAGTCTTGTTCTTTTCCTAAAGCCCATCAAGCATACTTGAGTTAACTTCTGTGCTGGCCAAACAAATGTCCACTTTGGTAACATTTTGCCTAAAATGGGTATTAATTTTATCTGCTCATGTATTTTGGGTGATGCTTTTAATGGGTTTGATTCGTAATTAACCTTTTCATCTCTATTAAACACGTCTAAGACGATGTAAACGCTACAAGTTCAATGCAGAACAAATGAATGCTTGGTGAGCTTTCCACTTCCACCTTGACATGTACGAGAATGTCCGTCTCCCTGAATCTCTTGACTCTCTTCCTTTCTCTCTCTGCACCTCTTGATCAGGAGCCTCAAACCACTGTTATCCACAATCCAACTGATGGAAACAAGGTATTATGTATATAAACGGGTTTGCTAGGGTCAAGCTTGCGCCATTGTGAGCTTTACCTTAAAGGGATCGCTGGTTTAATGACTTTAATGGCTGGCAGGACTTGTTTCTGTCCTAAATCCATTAGTATCGCCTCATTAGGAGCTGCTGAGCAGAACAACAGATTCTTCACGACAGGATTAGACGTCGTCTTGCAGAACATCACATTATCCCCTAACATATAGTGAATGCTGCGCATGCCTGCGTGTTGCAAGTCGTGCTTTCTACTTTAAGAAATCTTACATGGTAGAGGGGATCCTGGAACTTTTCTTGCACGTCCGTATGCTTTCTGTGCGTTGTGCGTTATGCGTCGTGCATGGCCTGTGTATTTTGTGGCATGCCTTATAGGGGAAAATCTTTCCCAGAAAGTGTGGAAGATGGTTCACATTGCTTTGGGGAAAACGCGCGACTAATAAAACGCATCACGATAGAAAGACAAATAGCATCAAGGGCACTGAAGTATATTTGAATTTTGAGTATTTTATACACCATTTGCTGATTCTCTGCCCTGTCGTGTGAATTTATTTGTATCCATGTTAAATTCATATTCATGTTCCTCTTCAGGAATCCTCTGAGAGTGCCAACACCACCATAGAAGATGAGGATGTGAAAGGTAGGACGATTTACGCACGCTGTACACTTTAGGTATCCGTGTAACGTTTCAGATTTTTATTCTGTTCACGCGTGCTTCTTTGTGCTCCCTTACTGTCGACCATCTTCCCATTCATCAGCTCAGTTTATTCGTCCATCAAGGTGGCCGTTGCCTGGTTTTTGGCTGTGACCCCCGTTTAGCCAGCTTTTATGCAAAAATTACTCGGACTGACTGATTAAGTGAAGGTTACAATTTGAGCAGTTCTATTTAAGCTTGTGGTAATTTTAGTATTCAAGGCAAATCCAGCGTGTAAACTGGTGTTTAAGTGTCTCCAAAGCCGCTTGGGTGGCGTTACAGCTTTCAGCAACAGTGTGTATGCTTTACTTGAATGTACGAGTCATGGTTTTGGGCAGTGTTTAACTTCTTGTGCACATTTAAGCTTTGAAATCTAAAATATTTGAATTATTCATGCGTTATCTGTAATAAAAAAATAAAAAAAAATTTTAAAAAGTTTTCTGTGTAACTGTATTGTATAATGACACCGTAATGCTCGACCAGCAAACATGTCGAAAGCATACCACTGTTTATTGTAAAAGAGCCTATTAAAGAGACGTAAGGCTTACTGGTGCTTATTAACAAGGAAGTGATCCCTGGTCAGTCCTTATCTCCCTCCCTGTCTGATACTTTTTGTTTTTCTTTCGCCGCTCCTGCTGTCATTATGAGACGCTGTATTGAAATCAGCCCCAAGCGACAATTTTTTCTCTCTCTCTGTCTCTATCTCTCTCGCTCTCTGTGTGTGCATGCGTGTGCGTGCGTAAATGTTGAGTCCTTAATCTCAGTCAACTCATCAGTGAAATGTCTGTGCAATGTGCTGTTCGACGAAGTAATTACTGTCTACTGCTGGTTACAGCCTGTTCCCTTCACAAGAGAGCAAAATAAATAAATAAATAAATGTATGAAATTAATTTTTTTTCTTGCTTTTGTCTTTGGTAACTTGAGGTCAGGTCATTAATCATTGCCGAAGCACCTATTTTGGGAAAATGTACACTTGTGAAAAGCTGCAATTCATTAAAGGATGAATAGGCCGTCTACCCGTTTCTTTTGTCGGGAAACGATCTTTGGTCTTGGGCTTGAGGTTTGCTGTGATCTGATGTCTGTGTTGTTATTCTCAGTGATTCCTTTGGTGAGCTGCTTAAATACTAATGCAGTGAAATAGTTGGACAGTGAACACTGCTTAAATAGTAATTCCTAAGAAGACCGAACTGGGAAAAACATGTCCGGTTGGATTTCAGCTCCCAAGCGGCACAGAAGAAAAGATTGCAAATGTGAAACCCATCCATGGCCAAGAGAGTGTGAGGGCAAAAGTTGGCCGTGCTCGCTGGATGGGAGGAATGGCGTTAATCTTTCCATTCTTAGTCAGCATGACACTTACTAATTAATAATGGCTGTCGGTGAGCTTGTGTATTTGGAAGAGGGTAGATAGCAATTTTCTCCAAGAGGGGGGAAAAAAGTGTTAATTGCTTGCAAGCTATGTACTCCAGAGTCTTCACGCTCAACTCAGCCAAATGCCCAGATTGATGGGAAGTGCACTTATAGGACCACATAGGGAGTTTAAACACAATGCAGATCCAATCCTGTGTATTCTTCTAGTGATTATCCCAGTAGTCCAGCCAAGTCCCAGTCCAACACCATGCTAATACGCCTGCAGATTATCTGGCCATACATAAACAGTTCATTCTAGAGATCCACCAGACTAGCATGCATTACATGTACCGGCAATTACATGCAAAACCACCCATAATTCTTGTCTCCCGACAGCCTGTGTTAAAACCATAAATTTCCCTGTTTAATCCAAACAGTCTAAGCAAGGTGGAAATAATCTCTTTAACTGCATACAGATCCTAAAAGATAAAAGCTGCGACTGAAATGGTGGCCGGACGAAGCAACGTATGCAAAACTCCCCATAGGCTTTTTTGCATTTTTTTTTTCCACTGTTCCTTCGGAGTTTCAGCAATTTTCCTGAAGTTCCTTGGAAGTAAACTGTATTAATGGCTATATAATGGCACATATGCACTCATTCGAATCCTTTTTCTCTTCTCTTTTTCTTTTCCCCTTACACTTTTACTGTCGTTTCTATCCCTTCACCTTTATTCCATGTACAATTTTATGCAAATCTATCCATTCACCCGTGCACCTCTCTACCACAACCCCATACGTCACCTTCTCGTTCCTCATTTGTCTGACAAGTACCCCACCTTCTGGATGCTTCTAGGGTCTACAAGCGCAGACGCTCTTCCTCCCGTTCCTCCTCTTCCTGCACGTCCTCCCCTTCCTCTGTCTGGTGCCCCACTAGTACATTACCAGGACCAGAGGAATGCTGTAGCTACACGTTCAAACTGCTCCTAGTTGTTTATTTGTTAGTCTCCCTGTTTGCTTTTCTGGCTTTCCTCAACATGAGCTCTGTAGAAAGTTGTGATCGGTGCTTTAACCTCAAGCCCCTTCTTAAACAGCCTGAGCCGCTTCCCAACCACAGCGCCATCCAGTGTAAGTGTCACAGGGCGGAGTGCCCAAGAATTCAAACAGCTCTGAGCAGATTAGTCGGAGCAATGGTAATAATAATGATTTTTAAGTGTAAAGATTGTTTTTAGGGTTGATGGTCAATATAAAATGTCCCCAGATCCCAAAGGTCATACTGAAAGAGTGCAAGTATAAAACGAGCTGAAATTTTGAGCTGTTTTATTTTATTATTATTTTTTTTACATCACCACTTATTAGGTCTCAGCGTTTTGGAGAACCTGGGCATCAGATGCACCAGCGTGAGATGTGTTGATGCTGAGATGAATGTGTTCTAACAGCACTCTCTGCTGGTGGACGTTTAAATTGCACCACTTACAGTCTAGTACCCATTGCAGTTTCACACTGATGTACTCCCCAGTAAGTGTGCGGAGGTTCAGAGATTTAATTTAAATGCTAAGGCTACCTTAAAGGTTTGTCTCACGCAAGTATGTTTATGTGGCTTGTGTACGCCTTTTGTAATCTATCTTCTTAACAGGAAAGGTAGCATGTTTTATCCCTTTGCAACAAGTTGACACGCTTCCCTGAGGTCTTAATGAAGTGCTTGTGACCTGCTTTGGTTAAAATTCCACAAGGGTAAACCCCCCCCCCCCCCCCCCCAGGCAATCATGTTGCACTTTGTTCACGAGTATCCTTGATTTTTCTGAGTGGAGATACTCCAATAGGGCTGGTATAATTCTAATGAGCTCCACTCCTGACCTAGAAAGGGGAGACAAATCTGAACAGCTCATGTTGAGGCATGTTTTCTGAAATAAGCAGCTCAGAAGAAACTAACTGCGTTACCTTATTTCAAAGTTTGTGGGTTAGTAGACATTCCGGATACCCAAATGGATGTGCACATGCACTGGAGAAGTGAGCGTTTCATGATTGTCAATATTAAGACCTGTGAAAGGCTGGTCTTTACTGGTTCTGTATGGTCTTCATACTGCTCGGTAAAGGGTTTTTCCAAGAGTTAACTTGCATGCTATGATCTATACGTGGATTCAGCTCGATAAAGGACTTTTGTTTATCCTGCTTGTGCATGGGATTTAAAGAACTGTTAAGGAAACTTCTGAATAACCCTGCAGTTTTTGAATGCCTTGTGTTGGTTCTCTTGTGCACAAATGTGCACAGGAACGCATTTACTGTTTTAAGCACAAATGTTAGTATAGTATTATTGAATAACAGGCATTTTCGTAGCCACTCTTTCTGTTTGAGACTTCTGTGTTTCTGCAGTAGAGTGTACAGACTGTACCATCTGTTGCTTGTTTTTGAATGTGCAAATCTGGGTCATTTGCCTAGATTTAACTTCTGCCCCGTGTATGTATAGGGCCTCCGTGGGCCGGGAAGCACAGCAGCCATTTTTGGTGATTCCAAATGCCTCTTATTAGAATCATTAAGACCTCATGACGAGCAGAATAAATATGAACAGTTGAGCAGCGACGCATTTTTCTTCCCCAGGATGATGATTATGGACACTCACTGACTATGTTGCAAGCTGCTTAACTTTTAGTATTTCAGGACAGTATTCTTATTTTTCCTTTATCGTCACGTCATTGGTAGTCTCACACACCATACGTTATACATGCACCATACATGCAAGGTACTCTTTTTAACGTGTAGGGTTTGCTAGGAAGGTTTTTCTTCTCCTTATACACTTTTGTGATCCACATTCCTAACTGGTGATGATACGAACGCTCAGAGGAGTTCAGCGAATAACTCATTTATGCTAATGGCCTGGTAATGAGCCGAGAACTCATGAGTTCCAACCTCACACACGCGACTGTCTGATTTCTTTCATGTGGACACTATTTTGAGATTTTCACCCCAACATGTCACTTGTTTTCTCTTCAGCACGAAAGCAGGAGATTATCAAAGTGACCGAGCAGCTGATCGAAGCCATCAACAATGGAGATTTTGAAGCTTATACGTGAGTGTGTTTTCTGATGATGGAGATCAGGCGACTGATATAAGTGCTGTCTGTTCTTGTAGTAACACGCTTTCTGTGCCCTGTTTATGTTTAACAGCAAGATCTGTGACCCTGGACTGACCTCTTTTGAGCCCGAGGCTTTGGGGAACCTGGTGGAGGGAACGGACTTCCACAGGTTCTACTTCGAGAACTGTAAGCCATCAGCGAATAGTTTAAATGCCGAGGGCAGAGTACAGTGGCATGCAAAAGGTCACCTTTTATAGTGTTAAAAGCACTGAGAGTGTGTTCAACATGGCTATTTTAAGCTAGCAAGTCTGGGTTTGCAAGCTCAAAAGTGTATTCTCTTGTGCGCTGGAGTTTATTTATTTATTTATTTATTACGAATGACGCTATCAGAAATATAACAAAGTCAACATGGTCAATATCATACATGCACTTTTTTTTTTTTTTTAATTAAAATCAATATAAAATTAATATTGTGAGCTAGAAAAAGTGCGGGTTCTTCAATATTGAATATTCAAAATATGTAGCACTTTCTTTGAACTTTTTACTGAACTTTTTTTTTTTTCTTCTCAAAATGTTTTTCTTATTAGTTGAATTTCTGCTTATTTGTGATATTAATTCCTCCCCCTAACTGATTATCCGTGTTGTCTCAGACTTTCAGATTCCACGGTTTCCTTTTAAGTTTAAGGGTTTTTTTTTTTGTTGTTTTTTTATTTAATGTTTTGGGTTTTTACCAGAGCGTTTACACACACAGTTACATCAAGGTTTGCTATCAGCAGTCACTGGAAATTAGGAAAGCCAGGCATCACAAGAAAAATGTCTCCCTTTCCCACATCTGAAGTTAGAAGGATCACCCTGGCCACTGGTGGCAAAAACCATAATTAATGGAAATGAATGGAAATGGAAGAATCCCAGATGTAGAGAACATTTCCAGAGAGTAAAAAGTGCCAGAGATTTGCTTGAAAAAGGTGTTTGGCGGAAAATGGAATGAAAGGTCGTCACATTTGGTTTATCAGTTCGATCACGTTTCCATCCGTGATCAGGATAAACCAGTGACTAAAGATGAGTGGATGAAAACATCTTTCACTCTTTTAGTATCTTGTTTTTGATTATGGGTTTATCTGTTTAGCATGTGACGTCTTCCTGATTCATTATTTCTGTACTGCATAGCCTGATGACGAGCATTCAGCATTCCTCTTGTCTTTTCCCGTTTTCAGCCCTCTCTAAAAGCCACCGGCGTACCGTCCACACCATCCTGCTGAATCCTCACGTGCACCTGCTGGGAGAAGACGCTGCCTGCATAGCTTACATCAGACTCACGCAGTACATCGACGCCAACAACATGCCTCGCACCATGCAGTCAGAGGAGACTCGGGTGTGGCATCGCCGTGACAGCAAGTGGCAGAATATTCACTTCCACCGCTCGGGCTCGCCAACCGTGCCCACCAAGTGAGTGTGTGGATGTGTAATGTGGGTATGTGTGTGTTTTTGTGCGTGTTTAGGTCATACATCAATTGCTCGCACGGTTTTTCCCTCTGTATGAAACTGTAACGTATATCGTATATTCCCTCTGTCACAGTTAGCGAGGTGTCCTGAGCAGCACAGCTCAGTCTAAGGGACTTCATGTCACGTGGCCACTGAGTGTCTGCTTCATCCAAACCCCACCTTTACAACTTCTCTACCCTGTCAGTCTTGTTTACATATCGTCACTGCTGGCCTTTAGCCTACACACAGGTGGGGAATTAATATCATTTTGTATTAGGGCATGTGTGTATGCGTGCGATTCGCACACTTTCCTCATAAAACATTGATGTGGAAAACTTGTGTACATTTTTTTTTTTTCCTGTTTTGTTTTTTTTATTTAATGTTTCCATTTTCTATTGTGTGAAAGTAGGGAGTCACACTTGGTGATATATCTTTGGGTATGTGGGTACATCAGGAAATGATGTGTTTGATCTAGGTATACTGTCAGATACAAAGTCAAACAGTACACGGACAAATCCGGGTGCACGCGTGACATGATGATGTTTGAGTGATTAGTTATCTAGGCACGATATCCGTCAGCGAGTTGTTTTTTTTTTGAGGATATGATTAGCAGCAGATCACAGCCACTTCAGTTCTGTTTCAGTGCTTTTCCATTTTTAAGTGCAATACGGCAGAAAAAAAAAAAAAAGAAAAAAAAAAGTGTCTGACGACTGGGCTCGCTTTTGTTTTTTTGGTGACGTTTTTGTGAAGTTGTGTGAAGTGCTGTTTCTGCTTGATCTTTTAGAGAATTGACAGTCGCCTGACCGTGATCTTAGTTCTGCGAGCTTTGTTCTGTTTTAGGATGCTATGCCTTCATGGGTTTTAGCATCAGTAATGTGTACAACTGACAAAGGAAGCACATTAGCCTACGGTTCACTGTTCTCCACCTCGTCATATGAACACAGTAGAAAAGCTGAAATGTGTTTAATTAAAGAATGTACTTTGCTATTCGACACGAATCACCGGTAAATCAAGCTTCATTTTATTTCGCTCACTTATTGTAAGAGTTTTATGCTTCTGTTTTCATTTTTATATTGTTTACTAACACGTGATGATTCTAAAAAAAAAAAAATAAGAATAAGAATAACTAATGTGTTTCCTGTATTTTCACTCCTTCCTTAATTAATTAGCATTAGCTGTTATCATATAATGCATGAGACATCTTTTTATCAACTCATTTTACTTTTATGTACATTTTTTTTTCCTCCTCGATGTCATGTATATGCTCTTGTGATGGTTCCCTGCAGAAGGCTGACGTAGAATAAACAGTTTCTGCTTTCTATTCCAGACTGTCCATTTAAACTGAACGTGTGAAAGAGATGAGTAGTTAGTGCAGTAAACGTGGTTTTAAAATTGTTTATATTTGCAAAAAATCTTACTATTATCAATGCAAAGGGCAAACAAAGTGCAAAGCATTTCCAAAGGGGGACATTTCACAGATTAATAGAGATTTATTTGCAGTTGATCTCGTTATGATAAGTATTTGATTTCAATAAAGCTTGAGTTTGTTTACTCTTAATTGAGACCTAATGTTTCATAATATCAGTTTGGGGAAAAACCATAGTGAGAGAACCTGAATTTGAGATTGATTTATTATAAATGTCGAATTTAGATTCAGTGTCCGAAATGTTATCAGGGGTTTGAGACATTAAGAAAATCAGTTGTTATCTTGTTCCATTTTATTTGCTTATCATCATTATTATTATTATTATTATTATTATTATTATTATTATTATTTCCATCTGTGTTACTTTTGTTACTTTTTTTATTCTAGTTCAGTTCCCTTGGAGCTTTAATTGCTGTAACTAGAAGAAAATTACACAAATCTGTACACTAAACAGAAGTACAAATACTCAAGCGGTTAAAAAGGACACAATAAAGCAAATAAATAAACTGTGAAAACATCCTGGTTTTTGGTCAGTTAATAAATATTCATTTTAAGATTAAGAAAATGGAGAAATTTGCTTAGTTTGTACATGTGGATACACAGAACAACATATTACTGTGCGTAATAAAGCACGATGCATGAATCAACGATCTATGCCTAATTTATTTATTTTGTATTATTCATGCTAATCTCCAGTTGGGTTAAACGGCAGGTTTAAAGGGAGAGTCGTCGATTCTGGAGAACAATTGTTGATGTTTGAACTCGACCACAAAATAAATACACACCTCCCTTCAGTACTCCTTCAGAAGCTGCGCTCACTAAATTTATGGAGGCACATTGCCAAGGCAACAACACCCCCGTCTCCCTCGTCTCCCCGTCTCCCCATCTCCCCTATCTGTCTCTTGTGCACAAGCATCACCACTCCCGGTGGCCGATTGGCTGGGATAGTGTCCATGGGGACACTGGATTTGTTTCGGTGTGCACACAGAGCAGACAGCTAGAGGACTGTGAGGAGATATTCTCTGAATTTGACAAAAAGTGTTTAAGACGTGTATTAAGTGAGAATCGATGGCTGTACCTTTAATAGAAACTATTAGCAATTTTGTGGTTTCTGTACATTAAAAAAAAAAAAAGAGTATCCAAGTAAACACGAGTAAGGTTTTTTTCTTTCTCACTTGTTTTTTGTTTTTGTTTTTTTTTCCTTTGCTAACATTTTTACAAGGTGTGTCCCATGTTAAATAAAAAGCCCCAGGCACCAGCACATGATCTACATGATATCATTTATTATCCATCATTTACACACTGCAGCTGCTGTTTTTGTTTATTAGTCATGAACACATGCCTTTATAGATGTTCATCAGCCTAGAAACAAGATGCTTATTCGCTTATTCAAACAGTAAATATCCCGCGCTCTGCGTTGATTATTAATCAGATACTCCGAGTCGGGCTGCACCCCCAAGATGAATTACACAGGATTTTCATTTGAAGCTTGAAATAAATTTCAAGAATGGCTTGATAGTACACATGCTAAATGTCCATTATAAAAAGAGAAATTGCTACTCATTAAGACCACTGAAAAATTTCACATACACACTTGTACACATCCTCTATGGGCGATGAGCAAACTGTGAGAGTTGAAAGAAAAATTGGTAGGAGGTGGTATTGTTTAATACTCATGTCATCTTAGTGGCCATCAGAGCCAATATTTGTTGCCACTGGTACTGCAAATAGACCATCGAATTGAACAGATTCACAAAACATGAGAAGATAAGAAACTGCTACCACTGCATTCACTAAAACCAGTGTTCATAGGCATAAACGGGTATAGTAAAGAATAGAGACTCGGCACAACCTGAAGGTGTGGGATTGGAATTTACACTTCATACAGTCCCTTCTTGGTCTACTGTCTACTAATCAGTGATATTAGCCTCTCTGCAGCGAGTCGAGTCATGATCCTGATATGTCAGGCAAGAGAATTAAATGTTTTCCCTCCTTACTTATCACATTTTACAGTGTTTTTAAAACCATTTGATGGGTTGGGGTTTTTGTGTGTGTGTATAACTGTGTGCATAAAATCCTTAGGAATCTTTTTTTATTTTTTTAAAATGATTTTCATAAAGGAGGTCAAGATGTTGGACTACGGGTCGGGAGTTCAAATCTAAGCGCTGCCACTGTTGGGCCCTTGAGCAAGGCCCTTAACCTCAAAACGCTCAGTTGTATAAATGAGATAAAAACGTAAGTCACTCTGGATAAGGGCGTCTGCCAAGTGACTGTAATATAATGTAAAATATTCAGTTGTCTATAAGTTTGAATTGATTCAGCTGACTATTACCTAAGAGGTGGTTATTGAGGGTTTGTTTCAGTTTATATTGTTTTAATATATACACAGATTAGCGTGTCTGCACTGCAACTTACAATCTTCTGGCATTGTTGCTGGACTATGAAGCGTATGGGAGGCACTTACTTTAAGAAACACCACAAATCCCTCAAAATCATTTTCACATAATGTGAAACGGGTCGTTTAAGGGAAAATATTTCTGTTTGCTTTTATATGTGTTTTGTTTCTGCGTGTACTGTGGTCTAAAGTCCGTAGTATTCTTCATAACCGTGGTAATTTCCATATTCTTCTTCATTTCAAATTTCCCTTTTTATTTGATATGTTTTTTCCTTGTCTAG
The DNA here is from genome assembly GCA_030068315.1 of Chrysichthys thysi. Taxonomy (NCBI): domain Eukaryota; kingdom Metazoa; phylum Chordata; class Actinopteri; order Siluriformes; family Claroteidae; genus Chrysichthys; species Chrysichthys thysi. The sequence goes on from JAQLOM010000001.1 coordinate 14,295,908, forward strand.
TTACAACTCGTACCACCCTTAGATAGTATTTAGTATAGGAGAATCGACCTAGTGTTGATGCCACAGTGAAATACTAAAGACATTTTAGCCTGTAAAGAATCGGCTGTGCTGGTCACGGCGCGGTGAAACTCTCAGTATTCATGTAGCGCTTTTGCCACTGGTGTGAAAGGGACTTTTTGAAGAGTTATCATGATCATGAAAGGAGTCATGAATAACGATCCTTTAAATATTAGCGAACATGTTGGAAAAACTGAAGGGAGCAACAATATTGTCTGATAAAGTTACCTTTAATGATTTGCTACTTTCTTGCGTGCAGACGAGGAGTAGCAGTGAGTGGCTGGAGATTAACATGGTGAAGAAACACGCACGCGCGCACACACACACACACACACACACACACACACACACACACAGAGTAAATAGGGCAGACTGAATCCACTGTGCAAAGCCGTTGTCACCTTTTATAACAATATGTGAAAGACCAACAGAAAACGCGCATGAGTAAGGACCAATGTGCTAAGCTTTCATTCAATATGACTCTCAAAAAGCACATTAAAAGCCGGCAGCTAGCATATTTTTTGTGTGTAAATTTACATTTATACTGCACACTAATTACTCAAGCTCATTCTGGGTCATATTGGGATGAACTACACAATAACATTTGTTCTTTTTTCTTTCTTTCTTTCTTTCTTTCTTTTTTTTTTGGTTTTTTGTTTTTTTTTAAACATGATCTCAGTACAGTCCAAATGTGAACCTGCGTTTGTGGTGTAGAGTAAACCTGCCCCAGTAACCGACATTAAAAAGTCTGTTATCCAAAGCCTGTGGACAGAAATGGCGCTAATGAGCCGTAACGCGTTCGACCTCAGTAGTGCATTGGTGCGGTTTTACGGCCTGTATGTAGACAGTGCAGTGCATGTTGGGATATTATTTTTTTTCCCCCATTTCCTTTCTAATATTTACACGTCTTGTTATTTCAGCTCGTAAAGCCAGGGGTTTGAGAACGACGGTAATGTCCAAGATTATGTTTAGTTGCTTTTTTTTTTTTTTTTTTTTTCATATGTAGGATTACTTTCTAGGCAAAATGTTAATTTAAAATAAGGTAAAGCTATCTTTGGTCACAAAGTAAGAAAAAAATAGGAAAACTTCACATCAACAACAACAACATCAAAAAAAAAAACCCCAACATTCTAGCACACCTTTTGTGATGGAGAGAGAAATTAACATATAAATAAACACAAAAAGAAGGGTCAGGAAGTCGCTGTCTTGGTGATGGGAAAAGACACAGTGACAAAAGAGGATATGGGTTACAATCTGATCTATTCTGCTAAGGTTTTTGGGAGACTTGCCACAGCGCCAAGAAATGAAAAGGTAAGAGAAAATCAGTCGTTTGTGTCCTGCTTTCCCTTTCTCTCGTCCACCTCCTCTGCCTCGTCCTCCTCCTCCTCCACCTCTGGTGTGCAGTAGCGTTGGAGCAGTTGGTGTAGATGCTGCTGCAGGTTGTCAGGTTGTTGGGACTCCGGAGTGTCCTCCAGTCGCTCCAGGTGGATGTGTTTTCTCTGGCCGTCCCTCACCACGGTCTTCTTCTGAGTGCGTGTCTTATGCATGCGGGTCCTGCAAACAGATCACCACAAAGAAAAGTGAATAAACTCGTGTGAAGATATACCCAAATATTTAATCTGATCACCATTCCTCCATTCTCCATTTTGACCTGGATATCTTAAGAACACGCAAAATACACTAGTGAAGTTAATAAGTCACACCATTACATACACATTCATACGTACACAAAAGCCAAGCAATGTTAGGATGATTTTACCGTGCTGGTGTTAAAAGGTTACAAACATATTCCTCTATACGAGGGAGAATCAAAAAGTAAAGGCGGTTGGGTTTTTTGGGGTTTTTTTTTCCAACCCAGAAGAGCGCAACAGACAAAGCATGGAGTGGAGACATCCATCTTTTCTTGCGAAGAAGAAATTCAAAAGTCAGCCGTCCTCCAAGAAAATCATCTTAATGTTCTTTTGGGACATGACCAGGCCTATTCTGCTGCATTTCCAAGTGTATGGGCAAAAAAGTGAACAGTACAAATTACTGTGCATTGGTGCGAAATGAACCTGCAATTCACAGCAAAAGAAGAGGAATGCTGTCCAAAACAGTCTTGCTGCACCATGACAATACACGTCCTCATACAGCAGCAGCGACAGTGGAGACCAAAGATCCTAAAGCGCTATGCGCAAGATAGATTACTGGCCGGAAAATACATCGATAATCAGGAAGTACGGAAGTTTGACACTATGGGCGCCATTTTGGTAAGCTGACCTTTCGTCCCAGAGGCCGTACACCGTGATAAACTTGTGGCATTTTTCTGAAATCGTCTTGTTGTTTCTTGTTTTGATGGATTAGCCTTGTTTGTATTATGATAAATTATGA
>JAQLOM010000001.1:14307884-14321327 GCA_030068315.1 Chrysichthys thysi
CATAGGCCTGTACTCTGGGATGGAGTCAGGGCTAAGGGGTCTCGATTCAAATTCGGATTGAAATGAGTCAGGTGACTCAAACCTTTGTTTGATATAAAACAGCTTTCCAGTAATTGATTCATTTTCTGTGGAACTGGGACATACTGATTCAGGGGAACATGAACTGTATGCAGAAACCGGCAAACTACTCTCAGGAAAAAAAGGTCTGAACTGCTTTATCGGTGAAACAAGTGACAATGGCCTATTCTCTCCTGTCTGCACATTATATTCAAAAACAGTGTTGGGGCAAAATGTTTTACCATTGTACTGGGGATCATGTACTTTACTCATAAGATTATAAACTTTTCTCTTGGTGGCTACAATGTGACTTTGCTTGGTTAAAACTGATTCAGGATCTAATGGGGTTTGGATTTGCCCAGATGCACAAGGCCCAACTTCTGACAATTCAAATGTTTTTGGTTCATGATTGGACACAATGTCACATGGATGTGTGGTTAAAGGTTGAGCATCTGCTACTTCTAATGGTATACATAATTTACAGTCTTTGGGACTACTAAGTCTATGAATTGAAGTAGATTCAACCTTTTCAGGTAGCTTGGCATTTCCTTTGTCTTGGGTTGGACTTTTCAATACCTTTTTTATCTTTCGACATTTTTTGGCAGGTTCCTTAGCAGATAAATTTAATCTTAGTGATTTTGTGTTGTTTTCAGAAGCATATGCATTGGATGATACCTCTTTTTCAGATTCCACGTGTGTTGTCTGTATGCTTAAAAGATTTGTAGAATCAGGAAGTAACATTCCACCTAACGTACATTTACTTAAGCTGTTATCGATTTCCAAAACGTCAGGGGATTCCTGCTTGGAACAATCGCTTTGCAACAATTTAGGTTCAAGTTCAGATGTAAGAATATTTGATAATTCGATCTGAAATGAAGATATCTCTTGGACATGCAAGGAGCCGTCATAATCAGTCCCTTCCTTTTTATTTTCAGGTAATATTAATTCTGGTGAAATAGTTCCAGAGATATCCATTGATGATACTGAATCTGGTGAAGATGGCCGATTCTCACACAGTATTCTCGTGGGTGAGATCAATTTGCGCTCTCTGTCTGAAAGCTCAGACTCAAGTGATTCAGAGTGATATCCTCCTAGTGATGTATACAATTCAAAAAATGGTACTGAAAAGCTTGGTATTGGGGAATCAGGTGAAAGAGCTACATGTTCATTTACAGATGAAAATGAATCAGGTGACAAAGGTCGACATTCCTCTGAAAATACTACAGGTGAAATACACTCACATTCTTTGTCTGAAAGATCAGATTGTCTTGAGCCTGATCTACATTCTTTTATAGACATGATTTCATAAATATTTTGAACAAAGCAAGGTAGGGGTGAATCAGGGGAAAGGCGTTTCCATTCATTTACGGATGCTGATGATTCAGGAGATGACGGTTGACCTTCAAACAAGCATTCTGATGATAAATCATATCGTAAATCTGAAATCTCAGACTGAGGTGATGATGATGAAGATCCCTTCACTTGTGTAAAACAGTCAGACACTTCTGGTGTAAAACCGGGTATTGGTGAATCACAAGAAAGTGACCTATACTCATTCAATGATACTGCTGATCTATGACCAGATGATCTATCTCCAAAGATATCAGAAGTCCAAGGGTCATATTCAGAGTCCAGGGAAGTCTCAGAGGATAATTCTCTGTCTAACCTTTCAGTGGTAAAGGACTCAGGAGAAAAAGATCCATCCGATTCGGGTGTAAATAACCTACATTCTGTCCATGATTCTGGTGAAATTGGTCTATCTACTTCATCATTCGCCATTAAAAAAGATCTTTGTGGACTGAATTGAGTGTCGGATTCATGCATGTCAAAACAGTACAACTGATCCAACTCTGCAGAAATCCTAGGTATGCCCTCATGTAAAGTAGATTCTGATGCTGCATATTCACAAACTGGTGGTAGAGGTGAATGTGGTCTAAAATCAGGTATGGGTGAATCAGGAGAGAGTAGTTTCTGTTCAGCACATGATGCTGCAGATTCACGTGAATGTGCTCTTAATTCATCAGTCAGCATACATGAGTCTAGTGAGCCTGATCTGTACTCGAATGGAATTGGTGAGTCTGGTGGTAACGAAATGGTAGATTCAGGGGATAAGGATCTATATCCATGCAAAGATATTTCCAAATCAACGTCATACTCAGATACAGAAACCAGTGCTGATGATCTACACTCAGTTGGAGACATCAGATAATCTGATGATTGATAGAGGACGCTAGAATATTTAGTTTCATTCTGAGAATCTGTGGCTGTAGACTCCGGCTTAGACACGAGCATGTGCACTTCAAATTCAGGACTGAACTTTGGAAATTCTGACTCATCTACGATAGGATTTGATAAAGAATTTGTCTGCCCAGTTGCTGAGTCGAGTGGCATCTGAGTAAGTGTAGAGTCAATATTACTTGCTGCAATTTCACCCTCATGCCAAGTCAACAGCTGTTTAGGGGGTGAACTACAAACTGTCTTACAGTTTTGCAGTTGCTCCATGGTGGAAATTGTGTTGGTTGTTTCTGAGGATCCTGAAACATTTAAGGCCTCAGCTGCATCCACTTTGTTCACAGACAAGCCCTCATGTTCAGGTGATTCGAAACTCTCTGAAACTATGTTAATATCTTTGCCAAGAGTCTTTGCCAGAACATAATCTTCCCCGAAGAGAGCTCTGTAGAATTTATCACAAATCTCCGCGACGTGGTGCTTCATGTACTCATCACTTGGACTTTGGTTACTTGGCTGTTCACGTACAGATTTTGCCTCAGGTTTAGGGGTTGGTATTTCCATCAGACTATGAGCATTTTCTGTCACTGATGAAGCTTGTGCTAGTGTGCCTTTCTCAGAAACTGTTTTGTTTGATGGCTGAAAGAATGGAAGTGACGCAGGAGACACATGACGGGAAACATAATCCTCAGGTGCTTGTTTGAGCTCCACAGAGAGCTCGCTGAAATCTGCCTCACTATGCTCAGATTCCAACAAGGCCTCTTCAAAATCTGTCATTATTATTTCTTTCTGCGTTTGTTTGCAGTCTCTGGGTAATTCACTTGATGTAATGCTGTCTCCCATATATGTATTAATAGGGATATGCTCAGATTGACCTCCAGCTGCTCCTAATTCTTGTAGAGCCTCATCATTAATGGGATTTAACTGCTGTGATGGAATTTTTGATGGTAGTTTGGAAACAGCGCCCCCTTTGCAAGCTGGGCCATAGTGTTGAGACTGGAGCATCCACGGTACAGTTTTGTACAGAGTAAAGAAAGGACTTACTTGTTTGACACTGCCTGGGAATGGTTGTTTTAGACCAATCATCTCAAAACCAGATAGTGTTGAGCTTGCAGCCACCCTGTAAATAAATATGAATTTAAAAATGAAGTAGTTTTAAAGCTATTGCTTTGATAAATGACTCAATGTGATTTTCAAATGACTCACTCTTCAGATTTATCTATGTGCAGCTGTGACTTCTCTATCTGGGTATCACTGAGTGAAGATACACTAGAAGAGAGATCTTCGACAGATACTAATGGAGGTTGATGCCCAGACTTTGGCCTTCTTGAAGTGGGCTCTGTGTGACGGACTGGCTTAGGGCTGTCAATGTCCTCATGAAGAGCTGAGAAACCTGGAGAAATTTAACACTGTAGTAATTCTGGCTTTAAAAATAAAGGCACATTAAATAAGTGCCACAATGGCAGTTAAATTGATCGAATTTCATCTTCTGTTCCTTTAAATTTTATATATTATTTTCACATTTGTTAAATTGGATGTTATGGTTACCTTCACTGTGGTCCAGTGATATAGACTGCTCCATTTCTGCATAGGTATGTGATTTGTGGTCCTGAGTGGAATGTACGATCTTTGCTTCAATGAGATGTACAATGTCCATCCGGTTAATCTTCGTAAGCTTGGAGATCAAAATGCTTTCTGTGGAGAATTAGAAAGGATTCAGCATGTTAAATATACAGTTTGGTAATGATCCTATTGACCATTCAAAAGTGAGATTTAAGCTAAATAACATTGTCTATGTCTGATCTCAAAATGTCTAATAACAACATTATCTACTTTTTAGGGCATGTGTTTTTATATTGACTATCTCCAATCAAGAAAGCTTTCTGTGGTCATTTTTATTATGACATACAATGCAATATAAGAATCTTGGTTTCAGTGAGCTAATCATTTAAATGAGTCTCCAATACAATACTTATAATAATTGTTCTAAGGTGACATTATTGTATTTCTTTTGAGAAAGTGTTTAACAATCCTACCTGAAGCATTTGTCCCTTCTCTTTTTGTCCACAGTCTTATGAGTGCATGACTTTGGTCTTGTAATGAGTTTGGATTCTTTATTCTTATCTGACTGACCTGCTCTTCATCAAATTCAAGTTCACGAGCCAGCTCTAGATGAACAACAGAGAACATAGCAATGTTTGAAAGAAAAGTCAGTACTGCAGATCATTTTGTTTGAATTTTAAGGGAGGAATAAGAGCTAATTTGACTTACTGATATCAGAGTTCTGGTTAAATTGTACATGCAGTATTTATGAATACAAAGCCATCCAACCCACTGTGTGCGTTACTCATATCATCTGCCAACTTACTGAAAGCATATAGTAAACCCAGCAGAGCACTCATAGAATGTATGGTTTTAAAAACTTGCTAGAGGTATAGGGGATATGAGTAATGTATGGATCTTGGTACCATGAACCTTTCTGTCAAAGTTCCCGTGAGATCAACAAATGCTAATGCTGCTTTTACCTGTCCAGCTGAAACCAAGATGATCAGCCATTACAGCCAATCGTCCTTCCTTCCTGTCAAGCTCATCCTGTGGATCCACTGCAAATGCCATGGTCAAGACACATAAGATGCCATCATCAAAACACACACTACAGAACTAAGAAAAAATGGTCCCTATAATTTTGACTAGAAGCAGTCAGAAAAAACATCATATCCACCATTAATGTAGACAACTGTAAATGAAATACAGGTAAGTGACAAACAAAAAAGGGAAAAAACTAATGAAAATGTGGCTTGACACAAGTGTCTGGAACTGTACTGGAGGAATAGAGGGACACTTTTCCAAAAGATAATTGTTTAGATGGTGTTTTGATGATTGTGTGGTAAAGTGCTATCTACGCATCCAAAATCGCCCACAGATTTTCAACTCTGAAGGATGCAAATGCTTGGATGATATATAAAGTGTAGCATTAAAGTACTGTATAAGATTTCCATCATTTGTTGCTGGAAGAGATCACTCTTATTCCGTCTGATCCCACTCTTCACTCTAAGACAGGGATATCCAATCTCATCCACAATGGGCTGTGGTGGGTACAGGTTTTCATTCCAATCAAGCAGGAGCCACAACTGTTTAATTAGTGGAGCTCGGCTTTCAGTAGACTCAGATTTGGCTTCTGCTTCGCTGGAATGAAAACCTGCACCCACAGCGGCCCTTTCTGGATAAGATCGGACACCTCTGCTCGAAGAGTAGAAGTGGACACAAACAATACTAGCAAGGTATCTCCCACAGAAAAATAGTGCTTCCAGTTTTTTCCCTTTAATTTGTCACCCATCTGTATATAATCACTGGCTTTCTCTTGCCTTCAAACTACTTTTACTATTTGTTTTTTTAATGTGTTTGAATTATGTTTGAATTCTAACCAAAAATCATCAAACACTTAGATGATATATCAGAGGTTTTGTGATTAACTAGATAGGATTTCCAGTACTTTTAATACGAGACACATTCTCTGAGAATTCTGTAAAGGGTATTTTTTTGTAGGAGGGAAAACATCATTCTTTGTGTGTATCTAGAAATGTATTTATGTAAGGCAGCAGCCATCTCAGCATGCTCTGAAGATTAACTCTTTAACACAAATAGAAAGTATAAAATGAATTAATAAAATCATTCTTGATATTACTCTAACACATACAGAGAAAGGAGACAGACACAAACACAATTCAAACGTCACAAAAGCACCAGAAAGAGTTGAAGCTTTAGCTACAAGACATAGAGGCAGCACCTTCACTGCTAATGTGCTGAGGCAGATGAGAGAGAGAGAATGGGCCCCTTATGATGGGGATACCTTGACTTTGGACTTGGGCTTTATCGGCAGGGATTCTTTCCATCTGCGTCTCAACAGGGTCGTCCCATCGAGGCCTAATGACCAATGGGTCCTCAGGAAGAGGCATCTGCATGTCAGGGAAAGGCTCGCTTTCTATTACTGAGACATCTATGGTGCTGCTTTCATCGTCCGACATGGCAGCTGCCTCCTCTTTCTCTTTTTCTGCTTGGGCCAACCTTTCCACTAGCTTAGCTGCCTCATCACTAATCTCCTCAAAAAATTCAATAGACTTCTTGCGCCTCTCGGGTGGCTGATCTTTTTTGCCCGTTGTAGTGGTATGAGCTGGTTGACCAGGCTTTCCCCTGATAGGCAGCTTCGATGGTAATGTCTTATATTTGTTGGGCAACTCAGTACCTGCTGGGCGACCCTGGTCCTTTTTTGCTGGTTTCTTTGTAGAATCACTTTCACAGTAGCTCTTGGCTTTGATAGACCTTGTCACTCTGGAGCTTACAGAGGGACCTGTGTCTGTCTCAGATTTTCTCCTTGTTTCAGGTTTTACAGGTAATTTGGACTTTTTCTCCTTAGGAGATTTCACAGATAAATCATGTTCTGTCCCCGATTTGTGAGAAATGGCTTTTACTGGGATTCTTGATTTTGGCTTTTCCTCCTCCTTAGAGAAAGAGGACTTTTTCTGGGTCGATGCAGTACTACCTTTAGTGTCAGGCTTTGTTTTAGACTTTGATAATATTTTGGAAGTTTTGGGTGTCCTTTCAGGGGTTTTGGGTAGTTCTATCACTGAGTGCTCATCCTCTGGGGAGGAATCTGAGGACTCTTGGTCCTGCTGGGAATAAACTGATCTGGTTACTGTTGACACTGCTGTCTGGACATCAGTTATGATAGTGTCTGAGGAACCAAGATCAGTCCCTGAAGAACTATCTTCAGCTAACTTGTCTGTTTTTATTTCTAAAGATTCTTTTGCAATGTGGTTTTTACTTGTTTTGGGTGAAGTAGAAACAGCCAGTGTAATGGGGATTGTAGACTGTGAGGCATCTGACTTAGAAGCTATGACCGATTGATCATCCTCAGGTGAAGAATGAAGGGATATGTCTGTAGCCTCTTTTAAAACGTCCTCAGTGTCTTCTGGTTTGATCTGTACAGTGAGGTTTATGCCAACCTCTTTTTCTGCTCTAGTCAAGTCTGCACCAGGTCCTTCCATAATATCTTCTATCAGTGCCTCTTCGATTGGTTGCTCTCCAATTTGGAAATAAGCAAAGCCTTCCTCCTCATATCCCCTTTTGGTCATATCTATTGCTCCACTTCGAGTCATTTCAAATAGTTTACCCTCTTGAAAAAGGAAAGGGTTTTGTTCACTCGTTGGCGTGCCTTCCTCCGTGGGCGTCCTTCCTGGTGTGGTGTCTGGAGTTGCACCTTGGGACTGTCGGTCTACTGCCAGACCCAAAATCTTTTGCTCTTCTTCTTTGACTCTTGCTGCAAAGGCTTCATCATCTTCCCGCAAAGCATTCCAGTTGTCTGCCAGGGTTTTTGCTGTTACTCCTCTAGACTTTGTTTTAGGAAATTCTTCCTCTAAATCATCTTCTTCAGTGTCATCATAAATACAGATTTCTGGTTTAAACGTTTCCCTAGCTTGCTCAATAATAGTTGGCAAAGAATCAGCCCGTAAACATTCTCTGCTTAAACCTAGATCAGATATTCCTGCAGACCTTATGTGATCACCTTTAATATCATCTGTAATATTACATTCTATCTGACTATGTGATTTGCTATAAATTCCCTGGTAGTCTGATTCATCTTTCGGCTTCCCACCCTTATCATCATTCTTGTTTTCCCCTGATTTTCTCTGGCTTTCCTCTTTTAGCTCGTGAGGTATACTGACCATCCTTTCTTGGCTTAACAGTTGTTTGTTGTTCTGTTCTAACTCTTTCATATTAAGCGACTGAAATTCTTTTTGCTGAGAGATCTGATGGGCTTTTGCTGTATGCTTTTCTGAGACAGACTGAGGTCCCTCCATTGCTGAATCATCTGTTGATGCTGAAGTGTGGGCCATGTCCTCAGATGTTTGAGGGATCTCATGCACACCTGCTGGAAAAGGAGAGGGAGGTTGTACTTTAATAGCAGGTTCAATAGATTGTGCTAACTCTGACCCTTGTTTTGGTTCAGTAGGCCCAAGGCCATCCACTGAGGCTGTTTCAACTTTGGATTTAGGCCCAATCAATCTGATGCTTTCATGTCCTCTTTCAGACTCATTCACGGTCTGAGAGAAGATATCTTTGCTATTGCCCTGTCTGTCTTTTTCATCTTGCTCCATCTCATCAAATGTTTTTATTTTGGCTGCCATTTTAAACATCTCTTCCTCAGGAGTGAATTTCCTCTGGGTCATGACACACTCCAACACATCTCCCTCTGCATCCTCAGGTATGACAGATGGATTTAGGCACATGGACAGGACCATAGGGTCTGGGGTTTTGGGATTGAGCTCATAACTTACCTCTTCAGAACTAGGGGTATCACGGGAAAAAGGACTCTTACCCGAACTTGTCAGCTGAGATGTCTGCTCACACCTGTCATCGTCGACACTACCCTCCTGGTCTCTGGGGTGTCTATGCAAATTTTCTGGGGGTAACTCAGGAGCTTTGGAGGATGTTGGGTACCCTGCAGTCACACTGGGTTGCTCTACTGTAGGAGGCAAGGCCATGATGTTTTTTGGTTCTACTGGGCTGCTTTCTAGAGAGTCACAGCATGGGGAGTCTTTAGTTGGACTAGGCTCAATTGAGTCTGGGGATTTATGGGAGGAGTTGTCTTCCATAAGGGGGCTACTTTCTAATGAGTCCTTATGACTAATAGTTATAGAATCATCGGCTACTGGGCTAATGGTCTCTGAATCTTGATGTCTAAGTGGCAGCACTAAACCACTATAACCCTGGGTATCACCCCTTGTAGCCAGGTAGTCATCTGAGGTTGACAGTTGTTGACCATCTGATGGATCTTCATCACTCAAAAAACTGTCTATGGTTTCAGAACCCCTTTTCATTAGTTTTCGAGATTTTGGTGGTTTAGATGATGTCAAAAGAACGTCCTCATCAACAGAGAATTTTTCATCAACAAATTTAACAGTTTTGGCCTGAGAAGCAGATACAGACTCACTTTTTGAAGGATAATCCACTGCATTTTTCACAGACAAACATCCAAGAGTTGCTGTCGATGCCTGATCATCAGCAGTCTTTGCACCAGTGGGTGAGGACTTAGATTGTGTACTTGTCTCATCTGTGGCTGTAACGCTTTCTACTTTCGAGAGCTTTCCATCTATATATTGACCTGCCCTTTTGGGTGAAGATGAAAGGCTTTCAGGACTTGTATCCAGGGTTTCTGCCATGCCTTCATGCTTGTCACTGTCCTCTGAGCTCATATGGGCTTCGCCTTCACCTAAGCTGGCACAAGGGGAAACAGCTAGCTTTTCAATTTTGTGACTGTCACAGCTGCCATCAAGTGCATTCGGGCCACTATGAAGCTGAGACATTCTAGTGTCCTTAGACAAATCTTGTGTTACAGAAGTAATCAAATTGCTCTGGATTGTAGGCTCTGCTGATTGCAAGGCAGAAGTATCTTGCCCTTTGGTCATTTTAAGTTCTGCTCTTACATGGGAACTTAATTCTTGAGAATGCCGTTTCTCTGAGCTAGTCTGTTGTTTAGTTTTCTGTGGGTCAACACTTTTTATGGTTTCAAGTGAAACTTCTTGTCCAGCTGATGATACTTGAGAGTGGGACTTTGTGGGCAGAGTTTCCTTTATTTGGACTGTTTTTGTGTGTTTTGGTCCAGTGCTTGCTTTATGTTCAAAAAGTCCAGACTTTCCCTTCGAAGGGTCTTGTCCTGTCTGAAAAGCCCTCATGAGTTCTCTTACTGACATAGTCTCTTCTAGTCTCTCTGACTCCTTTTTTTGTGATTTTATGGGTGCTTGTGTTTTTTTAGTGGTCTGTGTTTTTTGCTCTTTTATAATAGGAGATGCCTTTTTTTCTGAAGACCCAGAAGAGGGTTTGCTGCCAGTCTGCTTGCGGCCTCTTTGTTCCTCTTCCACCTTCTTTTGGAGAGCTTTAACTTTGTCTTTAATCGAGCCAATGGGTGTTTCTTCAACTACTGGAGATACAGGTGAAACTTTTTGGTTTGAGGGGGCATGTAAGAGGCCATCATCCTGATGTGTTTTTTCTGTTCTCTCACTAACAGAACCTGCTTTTGAAGTGGACACATTGTATTCATCACTCTGTCCTTGAGGCCCTTTCCTTCGAATGGGCTTTTTCAATTCAGCCACATGTATTTTAGTATCTTTGATCGCAGTTGGTACGATTTTTTTGCCACCTTTGCGCAAAACAACTTCAGTGAACTTTTCCTGTACCACATTCTCCTGCACTGAAGCTCCAGATGTCACAGGCACATCCAGAAAGTACTCTTTAGCTTCTCCATCTGTACCCTTTTGTGCCTGTGACCCTCGGCTACCTCGAATATCCTTAAGAAGCGCTTCTTGGGTTTCAAAAGCTGCCATCATTTTGGCCTCTTCAATTTCACAGTCTGAAAGAAGAACCCACTCCTCATCCTTTCTATGTGGACGACTTTCTGCTTTTGCTGACTCTTCAACAATCTTATCTTCGTATGTTCCACTCCTTAGAATTTCATTAACTTTCTCCAAATCCTCTTTTACCTTTTCCATTATTTCAAAAGGCTCCCCAGACACCTCCTCCACCCCCTTCTCTAGACTACCCCCATGCATAGAATTGGACTTCTCAGACGGATCAGTGGTCAGAATGGCAGTCATTTTGATCAGATCCTGTTTCATTTCTGACACGTCAGAGAGTAAATCTGGACTTGCAAGAGCAGGAGAATCTCGAATCAAGTGAGTTTTCAGGATGGATGTCTCTGTAGAATTTTCAGTATCTTCATCATCTTCCATATACAAGGAGGATATTTAAGGAGCAAATTAAACAAAAAATTTAAATTAAAGGGAACAAAGATTTGAAAAAGAGGTCAGGTTTGGATTGGCACAAAGTTTCAAGGAACAGAACAGGACTGAATGTTGTAAGAGTGAACTAGACTCGACGGACAGACAATGGACTTATAGGGATAACAACTGCAAAGCAAATTATAGCCAAATCTTATAGACCTTAAGGGGAATAAGCAGGAAATAACTTGCTTATCTGAAGTCCGCACAAAAGCACATTCACACATTCAAGACAATGGAAAAAATCGAATAAAATACCAATTTAACTAAAAAAAAAAAAAAAAAAGCAACCATAGGTCCTCATACAGTGGAAAGCCAACAAAGATAAACATTAGCTTAAGTAGACTCACAAATAAATTCAGGTTTACTGCAGAAATGAAACTAGAATGAATAAGAGAAATAAACAATGTGTTCAAAACCTTTTTTTTTACTTCCCAAAAGAAAGCCAGTGATATAACACTAGTGTTTGTTTCTCATGAATAAACTGATGGAAGTATTGACAAGTTAGTCAAGCTTAAATTATAAGTTAATAAAAATAATAATAATAATAATAAACAAATAAAATATAAACAGATAGAACCAAAACAGCATACAACACAGAAGGTCATTTTAAGCAAGCTGTCAAACTTAGATGATCATATTGTTTGCATCCATTCACGCACACTTTATGTAAGTCAAGTTATTTCCATGCAAAGCTTATAAACATCTAATAGGTAAGTATCTAGTAGGTACTGATTCGAGCCTGTATAAACAATTAAACACTTCATTACATTTCATAGGATGGTAATGAATTTTTGTGATAGCACACAATACAGTAAGTGATCTACTTTAATGAAATAGATTGTAATAACAGTGTAATTAATTCAATATTAATTCAAGACCATGTCAGCATGTTTACTTTCTTACAAGTGCATGCTTGTTGTGCACATACATGGAGATGGTTTACTTTAATTGCATACTAATTTGATGTTAGTGAGATAGATGTACTTAAGGCCAGGTTTACATACACCTTGGTTAAGACGTTCAAACTCAGTTTTTCACAACTCCGCGCATTCCATGTGATCATGCATTTTCTGTATGTGAGTTATTAAATTTTAGCTTTAAGTGACTATACCAGACTTTCAGTGGGTCAAATTTCAGTAGGATTTTCAGTGGGTAGAAAATATCACAATTCTTTGCTGGAATGTTTGCCCATTCCTCTTCACAGACCTGATGCAACTCAGTCAGGTTTGTGCGGCTTCTTGTGTAGACAAGTTTTTTTCCATTCTGTCCACAAATATTCTATGGTCGGGCTTTGTGATAGCCACTCCAATTCACTTTGTTTAAGCCTTTTCTGTCGTAAAGAGCGTACTCATACTAGGCAATCTGAATTTCTCCCTGGTGCGTTTGACCCCCAAAAACTAGTTTGATTGCTAAAATTAATAAAACCCTAACCCTAACCCCAGGGCCATGTATCACTGTGCCAAAAATAATCCACAATACAAAAATAAACCAAGAGAGTGTTTTTTCAACACAAAAAGATTCACCCTGCTAACGTTGCTTGGATTTCTCTTTGTTATCAAGGACAAAAAGGCTCGGACTCTTATACAGTCACAGATGAACTCCTAATTATCTCCTAATTATGACAGTTAGCCAAACACAAGCTTCTAAAATCATCCATCTATCCATCCAATAGTTATACAGCTTATCCATTAAGGGTTGCGCTGAAGCTGGAATTAATTCCAGTTGACTTTGGGTGAGAGGCAGGGTACACCCTGAGCAGGTTGCCAATCTATGGCAGGTCTAAGCAATATAAAACAGACCTGACCTTCATGTCTTTGGGCTGTGGGATGAAACCCACGCAAACACAGAGCGAATATGCAAACTCTGCACAGAAAGGCCCCAGTCACTGGAAGGCTCAAAACCTTCTTGTTGTGAGGCGACAATATGAACCACTGTACCACCATGTTGCCTGCTTCTAAAATCAAGTGCTAATAATTTCTGAAATCATTCTGCCTCTTTAAAGAGACAGTCAACTAGGTATTTGCAAACCTTTGACCCACTGGAATTTAAAGGATATAGTAAATATGGCTCTAAGCATTTGTTGTAAAAGTACCTCTGATGTGAACAATATAGATGCTCTAATTGACTTGCCAACTAGAATGTATGGAGAGGAGCTGTAAGATGTAATTAAGATGAATTCAGTGGCATTGTGAAAGACATGGATATTGATTTTTAGTATTCTAGGTGTATGCAGACCTTTGACCTCACAGATAGATAGATAGATAGATAGATAGATAGATAGATAGATAGATAGATAGATAGATAGATAGATAGATAGATA